>QLPI01010513.1:0-15904 GCA_003314275.1 Chroogomphus rutilus
ATTCATCCCTTGGGTCAAGTCTCCATGCCATTTCTTGCGGTTCGAACTCCTTTACACTCTGTAACCCGTCCTTTGGAAGTACTGCTAATTCAGGTGTGGGAAGCCTCATGACTGGAGGGGCCAAGTTTTTTTTGATGTATTGCTCGATAGAAAGAATGGCACGAGGAAGCGCAGCATTTAGCAATGAATTGAAAGCAACGGGAACTGAACCCGCATAGTCCACGGATGCCACATACGTGCACTTAGTCGATGGTATTGCGTAGTTCTCCGTTGTATACGGATCTAAAGTCTCCAAAATCCATCCTTGAATCATGACTCGGCCAATGGGCAGCCCGCGAGGATTATATTTAGCGGCATCAAACGCATCAGCCGAGGATGGACAAAAAGAGGCAGAGGCGCAGAAAATGGCTGATGAGACGGGATGAGTACCATTGTGGTGTTGTGTAGCAGAGTCCAAGGGTTGAAACAATCTGGCAGAAATATTGGCTAGATAAAAGCCTCTGTCTCTAAACGGAAAACCACCTTTGGAGACGACGAAAGAAGTGTGGCAACCAGCACCAAATTCCTCAAGGACAACGGCAGAGTCGAAACGATCATCCCAAGCCGCCCTGGAGTCATAATGGTTGATAATGTGCGCGACCTCTTCCGCAGAAACCCCTTCAATGACCTTTTCGCCCCTGTGAACTGGGATAGCGACTGAAATATCTGGAAAAAGTTTCCGATGCACAGGGAAACCTTTATCGTTGACTAAAGTCCAATGATCGATGGAGGAATTAGTGCCTAAGTCCTGAAGAAATGAAAGTGCCGAAAGTGCGAAGGCCATAGGGGGCTTGGAGGGCAATGGGGGTGAATCACTTGCTGCTGCTGCACCAAGTGACAGTGATGCGGCGGTTACAGCGGCAGAGGTGGTGGCCGTGGTTTGTTCGACGGCACGTGTCCAGAGATTCACAAGAGGACTCGAAAATCGGGGAGAGGTTGCCCACTGCATGACTCCAGTCTTGACAGTTGTACCACTTTTAACGCCATTGTTATCCCCATCGCTGTCATCATTCCACTCTTCACGACGACGTCTAATGGCACCCAGGACTGGTGGCTGGTCCAGTGGTACACGTATAGGCTTTACACGCTTCATTTTCGTGAGAGCCTTGACCTCGCTTTCCGGAAGATCCTCCACATCAACTTTGACCTTAGTACCATTAACGACAACTGCTCCTTTCTCCCTTGAACCGCCTTTTCGCACAATGACCAGCAATCGCTCTTCACCAACAAACATCGCATCATGACCGATGGTGAGCCATAGTCCACCTCCACCGCTCGATAAACGATGGCGTCGCAGGCATGACACCGTTTGAGGAGGAGGATCGATGACGACATCGAGAGAAGAGGCCCATGTATCGAGATCGCACCGAAGTTCACATTCAATGTATGGCAGCGTTATTGAATTGTTTCCAGTTGAAGAAAAGGCCACATCTAAAGCAGGTGTAGCAGACGGTGAAACTCCAGGGTCGGTCGGGAGGTTGTGATTACCAGTCGAAGGGACATCGACAGACCCAGAACCTGACTTTAGACTTTCACAACCTTCGTACTCAAGCTTGAAACTTCCTTTCTCGTGGTCATACCGAGCACTGAGTGACCGCGCACCTCCAAGTCGAGTGTTGACGGGAGGCCCTCCACATTTGATGGCATATTCACCGACACCAGCTACAGCATTGATCATCTGTTGAGGAATGGATGATTTTCCTGCCCAACCTCGAGGATCCGATTGCTCGAGAAGGGTCAAGAGTGTGGTAGTAGGAGAAAGTGTTTCGATGGCCCAACCTTGAAGATCAACTTGTGTGCGAATAATATTTGGGTCCGTTTGAGGGATAGAAGAAAATAGTTGTGTATCGTCTGTCGAGAATGAGAATACGTGCACCGTTGTTGGTGATTTGTATACCGTCTTCAAGAGGACAACGTCTCTCGCACTACAGACATTCAGAAACGACTCTTCCTTCGTACTTTCAGAAGCGACCTACTTTGCCGGCCAATTAGGTTTGGTCTGCCAATGCCAGAGCTCTGTCAGTTCGTTGACGCTCTCAAGCAAAACGGCATCGTCATGGCCTTTGTCCCAGTACACTCGAGCACCAGGTGACGCTATAGTGCTGTAAAGATCCCATAACCCAACCCCAACAAAGACCGCTTCCGCACGAAAAACAACTAGAGTTGGATCTATAGAATCAAGTTGTGTAACTGTGACCCCTCGAGACTCGGAATCTGCATAGCACACGATCAGATAATGTCCAATATACCCCATCGATACACTTACTGCGTTTCCACTTCGCTTCAGGTTCCTGAAGCAGAGAGGAAAAGTAGATGTAATTGCGCTTCACGCGCGTCAAAATTATTTTTTCAGCTGCAGAAGTGCGACTTATAGTATCGTAGCGCGAGACACCTCTCTGCGGAGTAGGGGACGAAACAGACATATCCCCACTACTTTCACCAGTGGAGAGACTGTGAAAGCTAGCTCCACTGACACTTGAGGCATCTTGTAGCATTTGACGAGATAGAGTGTAAGATGTAGGGTCGCGTGGTTCCACATCCAAGACCGGATGTGGTAGTCCGTTAAGTCGTAGGCCTGAAGCGCTACCTGAGATTTCGACGATCATCTTGACCTTCAAGATGGATTGAGTATCAGGCAACGATGAATGGCGTATACGGAACGCGGTATGACCCGTATCATCAGATGCGGACGTCACTTCTCGACTGGCAGTGACCTTCCATGGAAGAGCTGCAACAATATCTGATGAGGCGCGAGTAGAAATCTGGACATCCCAACCTATGGCATCGGGTAAGATGTACTCGATGCACCTTTCAAGGCGTTTTCTTGCCTTGGCCTCGTTAACTTCTTCCAAAGCTTTCACTGCGTGAGCAGAAGCCTCGTCCTCATCCTCATGAATAATAGAATACTCCACGTTCAAAGCCTCACGTCCAACATCAAAAACAATCCTCTCAAGGCTGACGCCCATCCCGTATGCACATAATAAGGGAAGCCGGTGGCCACGTTTTTGCACAGTTCGAAGTAACCCTTGCACCATGGTGGGCAACTGTTGGGAGAGAGAGGACGAAAGGGACCAGACAGCTTTCAATTCGTGCTGCCAGAAGTAAGTGATACGCAACTTATTGTTGTTCGAAAGGGATGGCGATGTATTCTCTCCATTTGAAGGCTGAGCAAGTAGTATTTGTATGCACCAAGCGAACACTTATTGAGGGGAAGGGGCAGTGAAGAGCGTAAGTATGCTAGTTGTAAAAAAAGCCATGACACATACAGTGTACATGTGAGCGAACATATGGTGGCGCTGGTCGTAAGTACCCCGGTTCATCATGAGAACGTGGGAGTGACGTCGAAATGTCTATAAGAGTGGTTGAATCATGAAATGTTTTCGAGATAGTAACTGCATCCCTTGGACTATATAAAATTAAATCAAAATAGAGACATATATCAGAGTATGGTCCATATAAGGGAGAGGGAATAGTGCTAAACGTACTTTGCTGGCCAACCTAGTGCATAGTTCGTTCGGGTAATTCGTGTATTCCAGTCAAACATTTCGACGAGACTAGAGGATTCCACTGCAGGATCCCAGTCTCCCCTTATTTCTGGAGTGGAAAGCACGGCCCTCCATTTGTCTAAATCGGCTAGGGGACTCTCAAGAGGGACGTCAAGCACAACGCGCATGATGTCCCCCTGCGTGGTGTTTCGTCGATGGATTACGACTCCTTCTGTGTCCACAGCACGACCCTTCCCCTTGGCATTAGATCCATTTGTCTGACCTGGCTTCCCCTGAGGAGGCGAAGATGGTGAAGGCACGCGCTTCCATGCTGATGACCCTGTAGACACGAGTAAAGAGCGAAACTGTGTTTCAGCCTTTGAAAGTGCTGAAGTCCATGACTGACGAAGCCTGTCTGCATCGTCATATGAACTGAAGACTAAAAATTATAAAAATACTAACCTAGGACCATCCGACATTGCAGGTACAAAGACGACCTGCGTAACGTAGGTCACACTTGAAACTTGTGGGTAATGTATAAACCCAAGGTGCTACTCCGGATATACATAGCTGTTCCTCATTCACATATGTAGGTAGATATTAGATGTAGGATATTATCTCTAGTTCTACTCCCAAAACCCAATCCACTCTCTCATCTGGTGCAGTCCATCTCCGTCTGAATCTAAGCCTTTCCCAAGAATAAGTCCCTGTTCCTTGATTAGCCGCAGTTCCCGGCCTTTCATCCTTCTAACTTTCCTCTCTATATCTCTGTTGTCAAGTTCTACATCGCTAACCGTGCGATCCCCTTCAGGTAAAGACATTGAGTGAAGATGTGTTTTCCTGAGAAGTGCGTGCGTCGTCTGGCAAGCCTTCGTCACTGCGGAAGAAAGAGGGGTTTGGGCAAGATTTTTAACAGCTGAAGAGGGGTGAAAATGGGCCAGGACAAGAGCAGAAAAAAGGTCTCCGACGCCAGAAAAATACCCTGGTATGCGAGGGATATGGAGGGCATGTACTACAGAAGGTACTTCTGAATTTTCGGCTAGTGCTGAAGATGTAATGCATAAAAGAGGCTCTCCCGCCTTTGGATCTTCAGTCGGAACGACCGAAGCCAGGCTTGCTGTTAGCATCCATTCTGGAATTGTTGCGGCAAGGGCATCGCTGAGAGGTACAGAAGAGATAACGACATGTGGCACTTTGTATTGGTTATGAAGAATACGAATTATCTTCTGAAGCGACAAGGCTGAGTCGATCTGAATTTGCGTCAGCAACCTAATGTTTGATGTCAGTTCTAGTCAAAAAGTTTCTAAAGAGAGGCCACGCACTCTACTTCGAAATAGTTAGGTGTTATAATAGTTGATAGGCAGAGTAATTCGCGATAGACGGGTACAACAGCTTCGGAGACATATATTTTCCCTGCATCTCCCATGACAGCTGTGAGCAGGAGAAATAAAGGCCATGATCAGACTTCTCGCAAGAACATCTGATCCAGCTACTTCACATACGATCTAGGAGATAGATAAGATCTGGGTTTCGGTGGCGCAAGCGTCGAACGATCTCTGATATGACGACGAGAGCTTCTACGCCTGGGACATAACCTGAAGAAGCTGTAGTAAAAATTCGACTCAAAAAACCGAATCAACCAACCAGTAAGGAGACGTGAGGGATTCAAGAGACCGTTTTTTTCCATCCCATCGAACAGTGAAGATAATTCTTCCGGGGTTGACTTCCAACCACCAATACGACCATAACCTTGTATACCGTCAGCTGCCGCTGCGGCCCCGTGCTTCTTCTTTGGGAACTCACCTGAGTGGTTCGAATAATTCACGGTATTTACCACCTAATGCTTGATAAGTAGGTGGTCAATGACAGGGTAAAGTCACTGACATCGACGTCGTAGCCAAGCAGCCTTTATACCAAATCAGGGACTGATAAACTTGCACTGAGTGTGATGAGTACTCGCTGAAGTGGAAACACGGCAGCTTTGCCACCAACATAACCGGACGCGACGTGAGACTGGATGCTAAGTATGCGTTCGTCCATAATGTGGATGGTCGATTTTATAATAAGTATAAGATCGCTGACTATATGCCGCGAGAGTGAAAATCGCCACTAATTATGTAAACCGAAGCACGATACCTTCTGTGGCTGTCACAGTCTTGAAAAAGTTCGAGTATCATGCCTGACTATTTTGCAGGAGCAACCATGCTTCAAAACTTTCATCCGGCTTATTTAACAGACTGGTGAGTTCAAGCGAGGCTTGCAAATGTTTCTCATAATTACATTCAGGGCTATGGGGTGCCTGTTGGTTGCGTTAGGAAGTTGGGTCAAGACAATGCCAGTCTATGAACGTGACTTTGTTGCAGACGACCCTTTAATCCTTCAACGTCACACAAAGCAGAGGTCCTTGTCGTTGCGAGCTTGTTCTTGCGCGCTAACGTCTTAGTCGAAACTAGGATCAATGGTTTCTTGCTCAGCACTCTCGCAGTATACGTGCCTCTGTTCATCATGCTCGTGATTAGTGGATCGAAGCGTATATGGATCGGCATACATCATGGGTCTTTAGGTCTGTTCTTGGCTGTGTGAGTGGACAACATTCACAACTGCCTAACAGGCTAACCACTTCTCTATATATTCAGGGCATCTCAAAGATTGATAGTCAGTTTCCTCAAGAATCGAGTGGGTAAGCGGGCGTTAGAATTAAGCCTTCTGTCTCAAATGACACTACCTGTAGGGCGCCTTCGTCCCGACTTTATGGCTCGATGCAAATGGGATGTTTCGTCAGGGGTATGCACTGGGTACGGTGTTCACTTCTCCACCAATAAGTTCTGGATATAAATTTTTGTTCTTTTACCAGTCATCCGGAAGAAATTCGGGACGGACGCCAGTCATTTCCTTCAGGACACTCGTCCCTTGCATTTACAGGTCTAACATTCTTGTCAATCTATCTCTGGGCTTGCATGTGTGCATCACAAAATAATTTTATTTCATCGCGTCTACTCAATTTCCTGAAGAGCAAGCCTCTTAGGTTATTCATCGTACTCTCCCCTATTGGAGTGGCTACTTGGATTGCCATAACGAGGCTCGAAGACTACGTAAGTTCAGTTCTGATAGAGAGATCAACACATCCGTAACAAAGTTTCTGTCAGAGACACCATAAAGAAGATGTGATTACAGGCGCTGTTATTGGTGCCGTCTGTGCCTATGTCACCTACAACACATACTGGCATAGCCCCTTCTACGACGGCCATAAGCCACGGTTGGTTTACCCAACCGACACACTTGACCCAAACATGGGCTATGAACTTGCCCAATTAGATGACACCAATGTCTGAAAAGTGGAATGGCAGTTGGAATAAAGTCAAGAGGTAAAAAAAATATCACATGCATCATTTTTCTGTACAACAACCCTTTGCCACTATGAGGTTTGCCATACCCAACCATCACCGACACGTTTCATACCACCTGAGCTGGAGCTCTCGCCAGGCCCACTGGGTACGCTACGCCCGCCCGATTCCTGTGACTCTCCGCCTCCAAGTACCACTGCATCCGTGGCAGAGGAAAGTGGAGGTACACCGTGTCCGTAATCAAATGTCGCTTGATCAGCCTGCCATCTTGTCCCTTTGCCATGCCATGAATTTATACTCAAATTCGACCCACTCTCGTAAGTTGGTATTGATTTTCCAGGCTGCTGATGTTCCGAAGCTTTCCATTCTTTGCCTGTCCCATCGGCTCCTTTCTCTGTTGGGTTTCCAATGCCCGCTTGTGCCATTCTTCCGATTACCAGTTGCATCAGCTCCTCCTGCGATGGCAAATTGCCATGGGAAACTCGCCACGCTTTCCCAAGCGCTTCCCAGGCAGTTGCAGAAGAAAAGTCAAATGTGGTGAAGTCCACCTGTTCCAAACCACCCGGCTGTGGAGGAGACTTGGATGATTGTAGCTGTGTAGATATGAAAGCGCCTGTTTGACCAGGTTCCGAAGGTTGCTGAACAGCCTTGGTACCAGGTGTAGTAGATGAGTTGGGTGATGTAGTATGTGGCGAGGGGGGTCGAATATCTCGACCAAACTCGTCTTTTCCTGGTTGTGCTGCTCCAGGGGGGATAGAACGCGTGGCTCCTTCTGCATTATCTCTCGTGAATGAGGGTCTTCGGGGCGGACTGTAAGGGCGAATGTCTCTTCCTCTGCCGCTATTGCCACGGCCACTCAAAAATCGTGGCGGACTTCTTGACCGGCTCCGCGGGGGGCGTCGCGATGGAGGCTCCCAGTCCTTTTGGTCTCGCCAACCATGTCTTGCTCCTCCTCTACTTGTTTGTCCACCTCTATAGCCTCCGCGATACCCACCTCGCCATCCCGATCGGTCTCGATCATGCCAATCCTCTCTTTCATGATTTCTAGGCGAACGTGGGCCTGGAGGGTCATTCCATCTACTATGACCCTGTTCTACCCGTTGATTTCCATAATATTCATCACGTGGTCCTGAACCGTAAGAACTTGGTGGAGGATTATTATAAGATGCTATGATGCGAGGGGGCCCTGATGGCTGCACTTGTAGAACGGTTGGCTGGCTCACAGGGATTGACGGTGGTGGTACTACTGGCAGAGGTGACACTCCTTGTAAAGGTAATGCAGCTGCATTATTATTTCCTGCTTTTGCCCTTTCTACTAATTGTTGGAGTAGTAAAATCTGATTTGCCTGTAACCCTCCAAGATTTGTCCCTGTTTGGACATCTGTGGACCTATGTAGACGCTTCAACTGGCTGAAAGAACAATGAAGCGACTTTCATAGCTCACCCATTTGCACCATTTGCCTCTCTTCCGGTCGAAGCAGTAGACTCAAGCAACGCTTGTAGAAACGCCTTTGCCTGTGCCGGGTCGGTAACAAGCGAAGGTTGTGGAGGTGTAGTATGCAATGCCGAAGACACGTGTGACGCTGCGCGTGGGTCTGTTGGAGGAGCGCTTGATTCGGAACTGGTGATTGTGTCTGGTACAAAACAAACCGCAGAATCTCAGTTTCAATTCTCGCAAACCTCACTGCAGAGCCCGGCAGAAAAGCGGACGTATGATTGCATAACAGAAAAGGTACTTAGCAACACAAAAGCCGGAACACGATAAGCACCTTTCTGCTTCGCCACCTCCGCCAGCCGGGCTAACACGCTTGTCGGGAAAGTGGTTGCTTTGGTCCATATGTCTAGAATTTTTCGTGTTTTTTCCTGTAAAAGGCGCACAAGTCGCCAAACGGTTTCATTAATGGTTAGGATTGTTTCTTATATAATAAAACAAGAAAATAGGGGAAAAAAAAGATAATTGGCGTATTGTCATGCGAGTTCGTCTTTGGGTAATTCGCCGGAGTTCCACGTAAATTACAGGCATTATGCCATTATGCATGTAGGCACGAAATCTCTGTCACCAATATATGGCTACAATGAGACTTGTACCGTGGAGAGGTGGGACTAGGCATAAATAGAGTACAGCGACCGTGGGATTCGTTAGCAGTCGAAATCTGGGTTGGTACCTGCCGCATGTCCACCACCCCAGACGTATCCTTACCCAAGGAGGCGTATGAGGAAGTTTCCATAAGGGGTGGGATGTTTGTTGTGCATGTAGCAAGAGGTACCAGGAAGACAGGGTCAGAATTGATAAGAACAAACAAAACTAACCTTCGCTTCTGCGGCATCGATGGACATCATGTCCTGAATCACTGCATCCAATATCCCATCGATTTTCAAGAGAAAAGAGGCGCAGTTGCCTTTCTCCGCGTTAATGTCGCCAGTGATCCCCAATTCCTTCACTTGGGTCCTTGCAGCTCGACAAAGCGCGTCAAATGTATAAAGACTGTTGATTTTTGAAGATGGGGACAAGGTTTTGTGAGTTCGATACATGATTGAAACAAGTTGTGTATCATTCTGGACACGCAGTGTACATCAGTCATCAGGATAGAACTAATTCATATATACAGGAAAACTCACTTCCATAAGGGCAAGCGTGATTTCTGTAAGTTTGGTCACCTTCGAGGCAGACAACCGTTTGGGAGTCACGACCTCTTTTAAGAGGCTTTCAAATTCCTTCCGACGAAGTTACATCAGGTGTTATATAAAAGAAGAAATAAAACAATTAACGTACTTCCAAAGTGGCCTCGCTCATATCCAACTATCACGGGGGGTGGTGTGTCTGGTCAAGTGAATTGGTGAGTTTTCAAGAGCTTTTGACCAGGTCAGTGCGGAGAGCGTGAGAACATTTGTATTGAAACTCCGCCTCCACTGTGCCTCGACTCTATACAACTTTCATTTGTTTGATTCAATGCCAAAACCATAATATGATTCATTACTCAGATGATGTCATCTGTCAGATTAAAAATAGCACAAAAAACCTTAAATAAATACTCTTTTAACCATCCTACACAGACTAAAGTCAAAAAGAAATTTGATTGTCATTTATACAAGGCAGCCTACACAAATGATAGACAACTTGAGAACTTGTCTTCCTGTTAGCATTTCACCAGTGAGGCCCCCAATGCTTAGTCACCCAGATTAAGTAACTCTTGTTCCTTTTCTAGAAACTCCGCTTTTAATAGTTTTCGGCCTTTTCCAGCCCTTTCACATATCACTTTCCTGTTCTAGTAACTCCGTTGAACCTGAGAGAAATTTTCATCACACTTGGTTCCTTGTTTCATATTCTCTGAATTATCTCTCCCCCTATTCTTGTATTGAAATCAATCTGTCAGTTTGAAATGCTGAATTTCTATACAATGATTCATGTCGGTTAGAAGTTGTATCCAAGTTAGAAGTTCTACATACCAGAATATTGAATAAGACTTCTTACTTGATAAACCTCCTGTGGGAAATTATGGATACCATGAGGGCATAGCACATAAGCTGAAGCCAACCCCTACTCTGAAACCTTACCAAGCTTATGTAAAGCAGAGCCATAAGCGACCAGAATATCATATGAATATTCTAGTCACTTATGGTTCTGCCATATGCTTGGAGTTAGGCCTGTGCTTAGAACAACCTTAAGCTTTCCACAAGAAGTATGGGTCTAAATACACACCAATACCATGCATGATTCCCAGTACCTATCAATAGTGTGATCCAGTGACATTCTACTAAGTTTCCATCTTTCAGACAGTCTTCCTCCTTTCCTTTTGAGTCTCCGTACAAGAAAAGGGCTTTCCTTCATGGATGAGACCAGGTCTGAATATTTTTACGTCGTTCCTTGCGCGTTGGGAGAGAGAGTCGAGCAGCTTATTAATAGGGATTACCAAAGATATATCTTCGTCCAAGGATAGAGCCAGAGGTTCATTTTCTCCATTGTCAGTCAGGCAGATAGAGGTCCAAAAGTCTGCTGGTAGAGGACTGGGATAAAGGTCTCTGCAATGAGTATCGTGATGAGTTCGATTGGAAGCGTACACATAAGACAAATGCTGGGAAGCATGACGCTGTGCGAAAAGTAAAGGTTGATCCAATGTATGCGACTTTTGCTCTGTCTGTCTACAAACGGAAGGCGATGCGAAGTCAACGCAAAATCTCTTGTGTGAGGCAATCGTCGAGCTGGATGGTAGACTTGAGACATTTCGCTTTCGCTTCCATGGTGAAGAATTGCATGGTGCCGAGACCAGCTGGTGACTACTACTTTTATTAAGATCGCAAGGACCTGGAAAAACCCCCTTTTGAGTACAAGGACCATCATCCGGGCTTTCCGCATGGCTGTGATATTCTATTCAGAGAATCTGAGCTCTCAGTATTTCCAGAAATTCAGGTATGCCCACGTTCAAGTCGAATAACATATGGGGAAAGCCTTGCCGGAAAACCTTGCTTTACCGAAGTACGAATCCAATTTGTATGAAATACCTGGACTTTGTCAAAAGAACGAAACACGGAAATTTATATCAGACATTACAACACGTCCGATGCTAAACCTGCCATGGCGCTCAGCTAGAAAAAAAATCAAGACACTAAGAAGCATTGCGTTAAGTCACTCTGGTAACCACGGATCATTGGGTCCTTGGCAGAAGTAATAATCCGAATGCTTCATTTCTTGAATAGACTGCGCTATAGTTCCGCCGTTCTGAGCTAAACGTACATCGTCAGGCTATTTGTCGAGGGACATGGATTGAGACAGACTAGGCCGACTCACACCACATTGTCTTGACTTCAGGATGCACATAAGAGCTGAAGCAAGCTAGAAAACGATGTAAGTTCTCCTCTCTCATTAGGAAAGCGGATATCATGAGAACCTATCCCTTTGAATGGTGTGTCCATGCGAAAAACCGTCGGGGTTTGAAAATGGCATTCCGAGTTATTATACCAGTACGGTATGATCCAGTACTCAACAGAATTACATGGGAGATATGTTAACTTTATTTCGACCTTTTCAATTCTCTCCTCTGCCAAGTTTGTCCAATGAGCGTATTCCTTGTTCATACCACTCCTCCCTGGACACCCAGAATTCTTCCCTGCCTTTCATGATATCTGCTAGCACTGCTCCTCCGAGGAACACCATATGTTTTCGTCGAGGGGGATCCTCGATTCGAATTTTGAAATTCTGTATAAACCCCGATATGGGAAACTATCTCGCGGAGAAACAGCAGTTCGTCTCACCTTTAGTCTACTCACATCTCCGTTGAGGACGCGGGTCAGATACAATTGTTTCATTTCTTTTTCTAGTCGGCTCGGTAGACCAGGGTACATGCTTGAACCTCCAGAAAGGACAATGTGCTTATATAACTCAGTGCGAGTGTCTACTGCTGCCGCTTGGATGGTTTGGAAAAGAAGCTCTAATGAAAGGTTTAGTTATAAGATCGCCAGAAAGGAGGAGAAAAACCAACCTGCCACTCCAGGCTGTTCTACATCTACAAGATGAGGCTGGAACATACATTCGGGCGCCTCAAAACGCTCTGATCCCACTTTGATAACTCTCCCGTCAGGTAGCTAAAGGCCCAATGCGCATGTTGAGAATTTCAAGAGAAGGGGAATAAACACCTACAGTGTAACTCTCAACCAAAACAGTAGTCTCTTCAGACAATCTTGTATCCATGTCCAAATCATAGCTGCGTCATATTACATCTTTGAGAGAGAATCGATGGAATTGTTCAAAACAAATATACCTCACATAGCAGAGCTTCTCCTTGATCTGCCTGACCGTCTCAAAGTCAGCAGTTCGATTGAATGCGTATCCTCGCATGAGTAAAAGTTTGATGAGATAACGCGTCACATCGCGTCCTGCAATATCCAATCGCCGAGTCAAATGGGGTAAAGCAAATCCTTCATATACGGGCACGATATGTGTTACACCATCTCCAGAATCCACTACAACGCCGGTTGTTAAACCTGGATTGTTTCGTCAGTAATCATCAAATTTTCCTCAACACGACACGACTTGCCTTGAGCGTACAGTGTCAGCACTGCTTGAATTGCTACATACACGCCCCCAAATCCGTACTCCTCGAACATGACCTGGGCAAGCTTGTGCCTATTGGCTTTGGGGTTCATAGGTGGTTCTGTTAGTAAGACCTTCCGACCCGCGGGATCGATCTTGAGTTTCTCGTCAAAAGTGTAATTCCAAAGGTGTCGCATATCTTCCCAATTCTTGATGATGCCGTGTTCAAGTGGTTGGGTGATCTGCAGGTAGTTGCGATACTCCTCTGCCTCGTCACCGATCATGATATCTTTAATGACAGCATTCCCTTGTCGCTCCTCAGCACGCAGAATTGGTCGACCGATGATAGATGGAAAGACTGGAGGATGGTCAGTAGTGCTATAAAGAAAAAAACGGCCAACGGACCATGTTCCGGGAAGTTAGAGCCAGCGTACCCGACTTTGACATACTGAGGAAGCAGAGATCAGTCAAACCAAACAAACCACTACAGTTCATACTATTACATACCCCGGTACCGTTGTCTACGACGAGCGGAGGTCCGGGATCCATGGCTTGCGTTTACTGCGTGCTGGTTACTCGCGTTTTAGTTGTGAATCACGTCACAGGTCACACGCCTTTTACTGACCACCACGTATCACACTCTGAGTTGGGGTAGCGATAAAGCCCCTCAACTCCGGCCCAGATAATAAATGTAATAGCCAACTGTCCGAGGCATTTCCAAAAGACACAGATGAGAAATCGTCCTAGATTACTAGTAGGCTAAACCAGTGGACAGTGGATTATCATGACTTGGCATCATGTACGTCCCTCTTTTCTTTCAGACCTGACCTTATAACAGTATCACATTGTACGGGATTGGAACATACATTCAATGAACCTTGCGAGTCTAAACCGTGAAACAAGCTCTAACTGATCAGGAAGCTCAGCTCTCGTCTCGATCCTGCTCATATTTTCTCTCTTTTTTTTTTTTGCCAAACCAGCATATGATAATAGTCTATATAGTCATGAACCACTCCCGCCTCTGATAACTTTCACTGTTTCTTTTACTTTTTTTTTTGGCTGCAATGTCCATCAAGCCACCTACCTGGGATATCACTATCTATCTTGTCGTTGTGCTCGTCTCCAATGGTGAGGCCGTTCATCTTTGGTTCAAACATTGGTATGCTTGATACGATTTGGTTGCATCGATTAGTTTTCAGTAGTCGAGGCGATGGTATCGATGGATCGCCTGTCACCCTTTTTGTGAGCAAGGAAGCTGCGGCAGGATCCCAGAACAATTGAATATAAGAATGACCGATTCAAAGAGGGAAAAGCTAACCTTCAGCTTCGGCAATTTATCTCACTCATATGACATGGATACCTCAAAACGGTGAATTTCAGTGAGCTGGTGACCAAGCAGAATCTACCTTGCATCGTTTAAATCTCGGCCAGACAGTGGTGAACTCGCCCAGGCTCTTGGTGGATTGGATGCCTGAAGGTAAAAAATTCGACACCCCGGTCAACTCCAGCTTTACCCCCCCATTATCTCCCAAAGACATTGCTCTCGTCGTATACATCCAGCATTCACCCGCCATTCTCATATCAGTGTCCACGATTGCCTATGCTCCCCTGTCGCGCTATCATGACCACCCCCTCACACACCGCAAAGTTCTCGACGCGTTGCACACATTCTTAAGGCACGCCAGCTGCCGCGCTCACCAAAGGAATCTTCGATGCACTCAATCTCACGGGTCCTCGGACGGTTTAGTACCCCCGGAGTTACGTGTCATCATATAATGCCAGGTGTCGTGAACGAATGGGGTTATTTGTTTGAACTGTTGTTGCGAGGGGCCTCTCGGCTAGGGTGCCATCAATTCTGCTAGGCTGGAACAATTTACTGGAGAGCCCGAGTCGATGATTGAAGGAACTGAGTCAAGGTTTTAGGAAGCGACAGACTATCTCGAGATGAGCGGAAGGCAAGAGGACTGGTGGGGCATACTCTCAGCAGAGGAAGTTGCAAACTCTCAATTTGACGTACTGAATGAATATGAACAATAAATTTCTGGTATGTTTCCTCATTATATGCCGAGCTATGATCACTCTTGACTGTCTTGATACGTGCAGATCGTGCAAGCATATACCATTACCCTGGATGCTTTGGGTCAACATTTCCTCTGGCATAGTATTAGCAAAGCGAATTTCTGCTCGTGTATCGATCTTCGACATGGGAACGTCCGCTTTCGAGCATCACCAAAGGGCGGAAGCCGATTAACTATAGTGCACCTCTTCACTTCTTGTCGGTGAATCTCAGCTGTTGTAGCGATACAAGCTCGTCTACTGCGCTTCAGCTTCAGCTTCATGAGGACTCTGCTGGGCATGCACGTCGGTGATCATTGACTTTGGCTTTGCTAAAGGAGAGGCCAGCCCACGTCCATTTCACGCTGCTCCTTTAGCCATTCTCATCGGGGAAAAAAGTATGTCTCCATGCATTTGCTCACTTTGCGGACCTGTCTCCGAATTCCATGTTTTTGAATACTTTCTTATTCGTTTCGCTCCGTCCATAGTTATATAAGAGCCTTTTTTTTCTTTCTTTGGCTCTTTCTATTGGTCCGACAATCGCCTTCCCAATTTTCACTGCACTGACTTTGCATGCCACACTTGAGTGGGAGATTGCAGAATATCTGGTGGATGTTATTGAAACTGCAATGACAATTGGGGTCTTGTTCCCTCGTTCTTGGCTCTTGGCTATCTCTGACTGTCGAAACGACTCAATATAACCCTGCCAACATATCTAGTCATTTTTCTATTCTGGGGTCTCCCTCGAGTCTAGGGGCTGGTGACTACGACACGACACGTCTTTGGGTAATCGCAATTTCATATCAGACTCTGCACCAGTAGGAGAGTATAGGATTTCGTGTATCGAGCCGCTGGGGCACGGCAAACTCGGGTTGTTGCCTCCCCCCCCTCCCCTTGCGACCGCGCCACTGCACATACACGCGCCCTCCAGCGTCGCTTCACGCTTCATGCTC
>QLPI01010519.1:0-14074 GCA_003314275.1 Chroogomphus rutilus
CCTGAACCTACAGACTTTGATAGTCTCATTCATTGCTGCTAACAAATGCATCACCTTCTTGTCGTATTAGCTTGCTAGAGTTATTACCCAGATTGTGACCATGGTATAAATATTAAATTATTTCCGGAGTTGCACTGCAGCAGGGTTTGAAACTCTTCTTTGTCTTGCTTCACTTCACACAGTGCTTGACTGAAGTGTTATATCTTTAACACCAAGGTCTTGTCCAGGTTCCAAAACACCTCTCTTACGTGCTCTTCTGGAATGCCCTTTCTCCTATTTCTCATGTATCTTCTACTTCTGAAACTTCAAAAACTTCTCTAATACTTAATCTGTCTTGTTCTCTTATTTCCAAGTTTCCTCTTGTCATGCTCTTAGATTGTGGTTCTTCAGACTGCTTTATTAAATCACGAGTTGTGCAAAAATATTCTTTGCCTACTAATTCAGTTCCTGCTATTCCGTTGAAATTATTTGATGGTTCTACTAACTCTGTCATTACTCAGACCACTACGATTCCTATTCGATTTCCAACCAGCAAACTTCAGAATGTTACTTTCTACATAACATCATTAGACGGCAGTTGCTCTACAGTACTTGGCTTCAACTGGCTCACCCGCTACAATCCATCGATTGACTGGGTATTGTGCAGTATAACTTTCAAGACTACAGAACCGACTGCCGCTCTGACACCTCAGGCCTCAACCACTGCTTCACAGTCCAGCACTTTGCTTCTAAGCAATCCGTCACCATCTCTGAAGTTGGAGGCACCGTAGATAGCCCTAGTTAATGCAGAAGTGTTTGTTCACACCTGCAAACTAGAAGGTTTGCAAGCCTTTCAACTTGACCTCGCAGATCTCAACAAATACGCTCAAGGCTCTACTACAGTCGATTCTTCCGACAACCTGGTGTTGAGATGCACTGAAGTCCCCTTTTATGTTTCCATTAGTGATTGGCATGGGTAACCCCCGGGTACGGGTACCTGCGGGTTTAACGGGTATTGCTGTTACCCGTGACCCACAATGGGTATTGTTCTTACCCGTGGGTTCAGGACAGAGCTGATTGCCCAGTACTACTGGGCAATCTCAGCCTCAACATCTTTCAAAAGATAGAGTACTAATGTCAAATGTGGATCCAATGTAGTAGAACAAATAATCCAAAAAGCTGACTGTAAAGCGACCCACGAGGCGTGCGGACAAATGAGGTGGTGAGCGGAATGCGGGGTGGGGGGCAACAGGATTGGGGCCAGCAGGATTGGGGCCAAGAGGACTGAGGCCGGCAGAATCAGTGAGGTATGCGCCGTACGCGTCACGCGTATGCGTCGTATGCGTCGTACGCGCCGTATGCGCCGTACGCATCATATGCCCCATACACACCGTACGTGCTGTACGCGTCGTACGCCTCATACGTGCCGTATGCGCCATACACGTCGTACGTGTCGTACGTGTCGTATGCGTCATATGCGCCATATGCGCCGTATGCATCGTACGCGCCGTATGCATCGTACGCGCCATATACTCCGTACACATCATATGCCCCATATGCGCCGTATGCGTCGTACGTGCCATACGCATCGTACGTGCTGTATGCGTCGTACGCGCCATATACGCCGTATGCGTCGTACGCACCGTATACGCCGTATGCGTCGTACGCGCCGTATACGCCGTACGCGTCATACGTGTCGTACGCGCCGTATGCGCCGTACGCGTTTTCAGTAGGGGTCTTGACAGCATTGACAACCAGACATCTCTTACTGGTACACAGGTGCAATAAAAGCTGCAATCAGCACCCCAAACGCAGTGGCAGGAAACCCTTGCAAGTTTACCCAGACCAGGCCTCCACTGCTGGCAGTCATCCTGACCATCCAGTAGCTGTCCTAAATGCAGGGCCACTGGCAGGACAACGTTGACTTTTTGAAACCTATAGGTTTCGGCCCAAGGTTCTCCGAGGTACTCGAGTCACCGACAGGGAAAACCTCGCATGTTTGGCAGAGTTCCAGCAATGCCTGGAGTATGAACTGCCTGGAGTATGAACTGGCAACCTGGGGCTAGAAGAGCCCTATTTTCAGTGAGTTGGGTTTCTAGAGCCCACATGAAACCGTGGTCAGGTTGCGGAATCGAGTTTTCATGATTCCCAGTGAGAACCCATGCTGGCTACATCGTTTGGACATCGAAATTCAGCGCTAAATGCGCTTATATAACCAAGGTTCAGTGCTAACCTTGGTTATATAAGCGTACCCGCCTGCGGGTGCGGGTTTGGGCCGGGTTGGAAATCCTGACCCTGACCCTTACCCGCGCTACCCGTACCCGCTACCCGCGCGGGTTTCCAATACCCGCGCCAATCACTAGTTTCCATTTGTGAATGACTGGTATTTGGCCAGATATGACTTGTTTTATATATTACACCTTCGATGTTTTGAGCTGAGTTTGAATTTAGCTTACATAATAACACAGTTTTCACTTTTGCACTCCAACAGGTTATGGGCCCTACACTTTATCTATAGACATCTACATAACATCACCTATTGTGTTTTGTACTTATCTACGCCCTCTATCATTGGCCAGCAACTGATCCCTGATCAGAGCCTATCTAGGCACTATAAAAGCACAACAATCACACCAACTTTGCTGTTTTGCCCTATTACAGCTCTCTTTTCCTTTTCCTTCCCCTCAGCTTCTCCCAGCAGTTGCTCAACAACCTCCTAAGGACTTCAGCCAGCCAGTGGTAGGACAGGACCCTTCCTCATTGCCTAGTGTTGCAAAGCCACACCCCTGGCCTAGTCTTTGACTAGTTTGCCAGTTGACTGAGGCCTCTTGTCATCCTTGGGTGCTGGAATCTGTGGTCTGCAGATTCTTAACAGTTCATCTGATTTGCGGTAAGGTTGTGCCATCCTATTCTGAGCCCTGAAGTTCTGAAGTTGTTGGGGAGTAACTGGTGCCATTTGTGTTGGGGTATGATTTTATTCCCCTGCACTTGTGTTTTATTCTTGCACTTGTGTTTCTCTTTTGTGCATTTCAATTTTGCATTTGTGTTCTCTGGCACTTATTTTAAGCGCCCATAATGATGCACCATTGCACACCTTTGGGTCTTGTCTTTACCATCCATATTGACAAGCCCCAAAGGTTAGTAGTTACTTTGTTATATACATGTCTTTACCATCCATATTGACAAGCCCCAAAGGCCATTGTTGCTCTCTGTGTGTGACAGTTAGGAGTCTCTAGACCTTCCCTGTCAACAATTTGGACCATTTTTCCAACCTCTAGGACCCTTAGGACCCTCCTTAGGACCCTCCTTGGCCACTGCTTGGTGTTCCACTTTGTCTTTACATCTTCTGCATCATATTCTGCCTATATCTGCTCCATTTGTGCATCGCTTAAACACAAATTAAGTGCCCATAGATGAGGCATATCAATCCATTCATTCATTCACCCACAACACACCAATCTTCACACCAACCTCACCAGAAAAAACCATGTCTACATCCACCTCCAATAACAATGCCACCTCTCCAAAATTTCCCATGCTGTCAGACACAAATTATCATGACTGGGCATTCAATATGACTGCCATGTTATGCTCTCAGGGTTTGTGGTGGCTTGTTAATAACAAGAAGAAGTGCCCTACAGTGTCTGCATATCAGGAAAAGTGGGATTTGGATCAGGAGATGGTAGCAGGTCTGATTGCTTCAGCTTTAGAGGCAGGACAGTGTGTGCATGTTCAGGGAATTGAGTATGATCCGGTGAAGATGTGGAATGCCCTTCATAATGTTCATGTACAGAAACAAGCAGGCACTCATTTCAATGCTTATGATGCTCTATTTAATATCAGAAAAGAGCCAGATGAGACAGTCCATTCACTCATTGATCCCTTTGTCACCAAAGACAGCAGTCATCTCCATCACTCTACCTAGTCTGCCATGCTTGCAAACAAGCAGATTCCCTCCCTTCTCTCTGCCCACATTGTCTCTAATGCCAGCTACCTTTGGTGCACTGATTCAGGAGCTTCTGCGCATATGATTCCACACCGGCACTGGTTCAAGGAACTCAAACCTCACAAATTTGCTATAGAATTGGCAGACAATAGTGTGGTGTATTCTGAAGGGATTGGCACAGTGGTTTTCTGCCCAAAGGACAAGAAATTGACCCCCATACTTCTTTCTGATGTATTATATGTTCCCCAACTTCGAAATAACCTCCTCTCAGTCCTCTTCTTGACTGTCCATCGTGTTGAGGTGAAAAGAACGACCAGACTAGGGTTTGAACCCAGGGCTATAGTGTATATAGCTATGGTGTTAACTACTACACCATCTAGTCCACATGGGTAACCTTTCAGGTTGACTCCTTGAGTGAAGATATGTGTGTCTGTACAAGTTGAGTTCAGAGCCCTGGTAAGTTATTAGATTGCCAATACTACTCCATAGAGCTCTGTTTGTATAATGTCTTATTTTGTAAGACATTAATTAGAGATATGAATAGTATGTGGGATTAGACAATCTAACACATCCTGGGATTAAGGTCGAGATTGTGGGAACCATCTTGAAGTTCTATAAAATGGGCAAACTGATTCTGACTGCCACTGTCAAAGGAAGACTTGCATACCTAGATGGGGATACACTCACTCAGGATGAGGTGAACACAGCACACATTGCTGTATCAAAAACTTTGGATTTGGAGCTTTGGCACCGTCATTTTGGCCACCTTGGCATTGATGCCATCAAGCGACTCATCACTGAGGACATGGTGGAAGGGATGGATATCACTTCAGACACTCCATTTCCAGCAATCTGTGAAGCATGCATTCATGGGAAACAATACAGAGAACCATTCCCAAAGAAAGCTTCTTCCAGAGCCACCCAAATCCTCCAGCTTGTCCACTCTGATGTCCATGGTCTATTAAAAGTACCCACTCCTCGGGGATTCAAATATTGGATCACCTTCATTGATGACAAGTCTCGCCTTGTGTATATCTACCTGATGAAAACTAAAGACCAGGCACTGGACACATTCAAGCAGTACAAGGCATTGGTGGAGAACCAGACTGGAAAGATCATCAAGTGATGGCAGGGAAAGTCTAAAAGACTGTTAACTGACACACAGAGCAACAAATGCCTTTGGGGCTTGTCAATATGGATGCTAAAGACATGTATATAACAAAGTAACTACTAACCTTTGGGGCTTGTCAATATGGATGGTAAAGACAAGACCCAAAGGTGTGTAATGGTGTGTTGTTATGGGCGCTTATTTTAAGCGCCAGAGAATGCAAATGCAAAAGTGAAAAGCACAAAAGAGAAACACAAGTGCAAGAACAAAACACAAGTGCAGGGGAATAAAATCATGACCCAACACACTTCGGAATTAACAAAACCATAGACCTCGTTAGATGCAACTACAATTGGCCTGGCATGAGGTCATTCATCAAAGACTACTGCAAATCCTGTACGACATGTATGCAGAATAAATTGCAACGTCATAAGCCCTATGGATTGCTCAAACAGCTTCCAGTGCCAGAAAAACCCTGGAACTCGATATCCATCGAACAGCTCCCCATGTCCTCGGGAGTTATGGCCATCCTAGTCATCATCGACTGCTTCTCCAAACAGTCTATCTTCATTCCCACTTCCATTACCATCACTTCTGCTCAGCTCACAGAACTCTTTGTACTTCACATATTTTCCAAACACAGCATTCCTTCTCATATCACTTCAGATAGAGGCTCGGAATTTGTGTCCCACTTCTGGCATTCTCTTGGGAAAGCCCTCGACATGAAGTTGCATTTCACTCACCTCAGGCTATCATCCAGAAGGCGATGGCCAGACCGAGCCTACTAATCAGACATTAGAACAGTACCTTTGTGTCTATTTGCAACTATCAACAAGACAACTGGGCTTCGCTATTACCCCTTGCAGAGTTTGTTGACAGGGAAGGTCTAGAGACTCTTAACTGTCACACACAGAGAGCAACAATGGCCTTTGGGGCTTGTCAATATGGATGGTAAAGACATGTATATAACAAAGTAACTACTAACCTTTGGGGCTTATCAATATGGATGCTAAAGACAAGACCCAAAGGTGTGCAATGGTGCGTCGTTATGGGCGCTTATTTTGAGCGCCAGAGAACGCAAATGCAAAAGTGAAATGCACAAAAGAGAAACACAAGTGCAAGAATAAAACACAAGTGCAGGGGGATAAAATCATACCCCAACAGAGTTTGCCTATAACAACACTCCTAGTGCCACCACTGGAGTCTCGCCTTTCTTTGCCAACAAAGGCTATCATCCCAATTTCACCATTCATCCCAAATGCAACCTCACTTCATCATGAGTGCAAGACTTTGTAGTCGACCTGGACAAGTTGCACCAGCAGCTTTGAACCAATATCCTCGATACTCAACAAATGTACCAGACCTCAGCAAATGCTAAATGAGTCCCATCTCCAGACTTTCCTATTGGCAGTCTCGCATTTATCAAAGCCAAATTCCTCAGGACTACCTGTCCCACAAAAAAGCTAGCTGAGAAGTTTTTAGGTCCATTTGAAATCATTGCATGTCCCGGTACTCACTCAGTTACTCTGAAACTCCCAGGCTACATAAACGCAGTACATCCTGTATTCCACATTTCAATGCTCGAGCTAGCCTCTCCTAACCCCATTCCTAATTGCATTCAACCACCTCCACCCCCAGTCATAATCGATGGCAAAACTGAATTCGAGATATCCAAGATCCTCGACTCAAAAATTGATAATCGACGTATGGCATGCAAGTTGTTGTACTTAGTGCAGTGGGCAGGATACAAAGGTACAGAACAAGAAACTTCATGGCTCCTTGTAACAGAACTCAACCATGCTTCAGAACTTGTTCAAGACTTTCACAAGTTGTATCCATCCAAACCTGTTAAGATATCACCACTGTGGCACCTCGAGGGCTCGGTACCTAAGGGGAAGGTACTGTTACATACTATTGCAATGGTTGGTGAATACATGTAACAAGTTGCTGTTTAAATAGTGCCCACAGACTAATGCCAGATAACCTGGCATAGTGGCCTTGCCCAGTTGGAAGAGCAAATCACTGTGGGAATTTGTTGACTTTCACAGCCCCCATGGATCGCACTACGCATTTAAACTCTCATTTCTCACACTTCTCACAAGACGGATGGAGTGATGGTGACCACTCCCAGGTTGGCTTGTTCTTGTGCTATTAAAACAAGTCAATAATAGAACACATAAAAAACCTACTACCATTCACCTGGGCCCCTCTTCCACGTCCTCTCGTACTCGGCCTTTTACTGGGCCCTGCCTCCACACTCCTACCCCTCTTCTGCACTGGAATCTTTGGGACTCCCGAGATTTCGGGGACCCCCATTTCTGTCCGTTTGGCTATTTTGGCCTGTTGATTTTCGGCCTCTTGGCCATCTTCCACCTTGTCCATGGTTGTCTGATTTTTGGCTACCCATTTACCAGTAACCGTGTTCTTGATCATTCCCAAGGCTACTACCCCTACCGAACCTCATCTGCCCCCTCCATACCCTCGGCGGCCTCTTGCATTGTCCACTCTGCCTTTTCTTTCTCCTCTCAATCACACTGACAGGCGATCCATCTCTCTTCGAACCCCCACTTGTCATTATTGGTTTTGGCACCCATTTCTTCCAATTCTTTGATTTTTGATGGGATGGGGTGATACAGTTGGCTGATGGGAAGCCTAGGGACTTCTCAAACAATCCACAATGCCACATTTAGGCATCATGAACCCTAATTTCAATCTCCGACTACCAGCTTCATGGGTTCAGCTGCTAAGGGGGGGATACTGTCAAGTACACGTACCGAGATCCTGGTCATTCGGCAGTGCTGACTGAGCAGTCAGACTACATCCACATACAAGTGCCCATGCCGCATGCAAGTCACTTGGTACGCCAGTCTCGGCTTGGCACATCCACCATCCACATTCCTTGTTCCCATCCCTCATCTACTCTACGCCATTCACCATCCATTAATCCTACCATGCCTACTCCTCATTCCTTGATCCGCCTCACCTCAGGACTTCCTGTCCTTGTTTTATCCTCGGCCACAACCACTGTTTTATAGTCAGGCACTCCCTATTGTCCTATCCTTGGCCACATTCCTATGATTCTATTTTTTATTGTTCTATCCCCATTTGCATTCCTTCATTCTAATTTTACTTGTTGTAGACAATATCCCCACATGCTCTGCATACCTTATTGTTCCACATTCCTTATTCCACATGTCACTTCTTAAACTATATAAGTAGGGCATGCATGTACATACTTCCTCATTCTGGGTATCGACTAGGCTTAGGCCCCTTACCTTCCCTCTCCTCTGTAAAGTCCTCTACTCGGGCCGGCACTTCGGCACCCCCCAAGTACCTCCTCTGTCCCAAATTGGTGGCACACACAGCAAGTAGGGCGCAATGCACGAGTACATTGAAGCCAAAGCCACTACTTCCGGCCTGCAAGACTTGGCCATTACCTGTCCGCATCCTCAGTATTACTGAAGTTTGACAGCTTGACAGGTAAATAATGTAGTGATCTGGATAATATCTATACATGATTATGTAAGTATGTGTATTTAATGCATATATCTCGGCGAGGTTGAAACTTCACAGGTTTAGAGTAGGGATTGGCTTCAGCTTATATACTGTGCCTGTCAGGGGAACCCCTGATAACAAATCCTGACTGACACCACCCCATCCATACTTCATACCCATGGACCAAGAACCGTTTGACCCACTCACGGCTGTGCCGAACAAAATACTCACCAAACAACCGTCACCACTGGCAGTCACCCTTCAGGAGTGTCAACCGTAACTATCGGCCCTCCTCTCATTGGTCCCTCTGGTGTCGGGACCCTGGCAGAACTTCCCAGTCAGTACGGAGAATGATACCCGCTATGGCGCAGAGCGCCATTGTCAGGATTCGGTGACGCCGAAATATCGGTTAAGTCCTGCAAACCGTTCCAGAGTGGCTAGGCTTCAACGTGCTCGTGCGTTGCGCCCTGCTGTTCCGTGCGTGCCACTAATTTGGGTAGTGGGAGGAGCCTCGTGAGGATGCCGAGGGCATCGGCTCGAGCGAAGGACTTTAGAAATAGGAAACGGACAAGGGGGTGCGAACCAATTAATATTCTGAGTGAGGAACTATCTACATACATTCCGCTACTTATATAGTTAAGAAGCAAGATGTGGAACAGGGTGGCGTAAGGAATGGAAACAATAAGGTATGAGGAAACCACATGGAGGCATTGTCCACAGTGATCAGAAATAGAATAAGGAATGTAAGCGGGATTAGAATAATAGAGTATGGCTGAGAATAAGATAATGAAGTGGTGGGTGAAAATAGAACAATAGAGGACGACCTAAGATAAAACAATGGCAGTGGCCAGAACAATGAGTGGTCGTCATGTTGTTCGGGGAAAACGGGTCAAGGAGTGGATAGGGGGTGAAGGAACAATGGAGGGGATAGGACGAGAGGAGTGGTCCAGACGATGTACCGGATGTACCGAGCCGAGGCCACGTGGCAAGGGCCAATTGGTCGGTATTCCCGAGTGAGTCGGTACTCGGTGTTGCGGACTTGACAGCCATAGCGATGGTGCTTATATACAGTAGTTAGTGGGCAAAGGGTTCCCTAGAGTTTTCTCTTTAGATCCCCCTTTGCCAGGTAGGCTAGTCATGTTGGGTCATGATTTTATTCCCCTGCATTTGTGTTTTGCACTTACATCTTTGTTTCTCTTTTGCACTTTTCTCTTTTGCATTTGCGTTCTCTGGCGCTTAAAATAAGCGCCCATAATGACGCACCATTGCACACCTTTGGGTCTTGTCTTTAGCATCCATATTGACAAGCCCCAAAGGCCATTGTTGCTCTCTGTGTGTGACAGTTAAGAGTCTCTAGACCTTCCCTGTCAACAAGTCACTATGTATTAGGTACTATACTAAATCTTTTGATCCCCCTTTGCCAGTGTGCAACCCTGTTGGGGTATGATTTTATTCCCCTGCACTTGTGTTTTATTCTTGCACTTGTGTTTCTCTTTTGTGCATTTTACTTTTGCATTTGCGTTCTCTGGCGCTTATTTTAAGCACCCATAATGACGCACCATTGCACACCTTTGGGTCTTGTCTTTACCATCCATATTGACAAGCCCCAAAGGTTAGTAGTTACTTTGTTATATACTTGTCTTTAGCATCCATATTGACAAGCCCCAAAGGCCATTGTTGCTCTCTGTGTGTGACAGTTAAGAGTCTCTAGACCTTCCCTGTCAACAAACCCAAGGGTAGAACACCTGCTTAGGTTGCCCTTACAGTAGAAAACTCTCTCCCATAAGTACTGGCTGCCTCATTGTGTGACCCCAAATCGAATCTCTTTGGAAGCAGCGACAGCAGCAGCCCCTTCTCATTCACTTACATATAAAAGAAAAACACCCTATCCCTTATGGATTTACCGTCGGCCCAGGAATTATTAGACCGACTGGTCAGTATAGAACAGGAGTTACTGAGAGAGAGAAGAGAAAAGCAGGATCTGGAGATGAGGCTGAACGTGCTACAGGCGACCACTACGAATCTAGTAGCAGGTCTCCCGACCCATGCTTGGCAGCCTATGAAACGGATGGTGGAACCCGCCAAGCCCTCCGAGTTCGACGGTGACCACGCACACAGATGAGCATTCATGTAGTCCTGCGCCCTATACCTTGGCGTCTGTGCTGCTGATTTCCCTGATGAGCAGTCCCAGATCCTCTGGGCACTGTCCTTCATGAAGACCGGGAGGGCTGCGACCTTCTCTGGCTGGGTGTTTGCCCACAAAGCACAAACAGGCAGGCCGCTCTATGCAAACTGGAAGGCTTTTGCTGAAGCCTTTCGGCAACACTTCTACCCCCTGCATGAGGCTACTGATGCAGCGAACTAACTGGAGGTACATTAGTACCATCAGGGCAAGCATTCAGTCGACGGGTATATCGACCAATTCGAGGACTTAGTCGAAAAGGCCGAATATACAGATAGACGATCTATTGTTATGAAGTTCCAATGAGGCCTCGACCCTACAATCCAGAGCCGCATCGCACTGATGCTAGATGGGAGGCTGAAGGATGATGACATCTCAGCATGGTATACTGCCACATGGGTGGTAGCTCTCACATGTGCAGCAAACAAAGCCTTCCAGGGGCCTCGATTCCCATCATCACATGCCTCTGTGCCACAGCCTAGCCAAAGGCTTGTCAAACCCCCAACTAGGCAAGCTGCGCCCATACCTCCTAGAACATCATCAGCCCCCCTTCCTCTAATCCCACCCCCTGGACCCATGCCAATGGACGTCTGTAAGGGCAACCTAAGCAGGTGTTCTACCCTTAGGTGGTGCACTGGTGAAGGGGGATCTAAAGAGTTAGTATAGTGCCTAATACATAGTGACTAGCCTACCTGGCGAAGGGGGATCCAAAAAAAAAACTCTTGGAAACACTTTGCCCACTAACTACTGTATATAAGCACCATACCGGGCATCATTCTCCATACTAACTGGGAAGTTCCGCCAGGGTCCCGACACTGGGAGCAAGTGATGAGAGGAGGGCCAATAGTTACAGGTGGCACTTCTGAAGGGTGACCGCCAGTGGTGATGGTTGTTTGGTGCGTATTCCATTCGGCACTGCTGTGAGTGGACTGAACGGGTCTCGGTCAGGGGGTATAAAGTACTGGTGGGGTGGTGTCAGTCAGGATTCATTATCGGGGGTTCCCCTGACATCACCCCCCCTCTAGAATGCGGCGTCCCCGACGCATTGATCCCTATGGGCAGGACTTGTTGACAGGGAAGGTCTAGAGACTCTTAACTGTCACACACAGAGAGCAACAATGGCCTTTGGGGCTTGTCAATATGGATGCTAAAGACAAGTATATAACAAAGTAACTACTAACATTTGGGGCTTGTCAATATGGATGCTAAAGACAAGACCTAAAGGTGTGCAATGGTGCATCGTTATGGGCGCTTATTTTAAGCGCCAGAGAACGCAAATGCAAAAGTGAAAAGCACAAAAGAGAAACACAAGTGCAAGAACAAAACACAAGTGCAGGGGAATAAAATCATACCCCAACACCCCCCCCTGATGAGTTACCACTGCAATACTCACATATGCTTTTCAATCCCTATCAGTTTCCTACACCTCTCCACTTTAACTCGCTCCAATGGCTTGGTGAGTAGATCAGCAGCCATGTCGGTGGTGGGAATGAAGAGAGGACTCAGTGTGCCAGCTGCAACCTCATCACGAAACCAGAGGAACCGCAAATCAAGGTGTTTCATCCGACCATGGTGTTCAGGGTTTTTGGCAACAGAGATTGCAGATTGGTTGTCAATGTGAAGGGTAGAGGGTGAATCAAATGTATACCCAAGTTCACCAAGGAACTGTTGGAACCAGACCACTTCCTTTCTAGCATAAATGGCAGCAACAAATTCTGCCTCGGTGGTGGAGAGGGCTACAAGTTTGCTAGACCAGCTGATTGCACCTGTGCCTATTTTGAGGAGATACCCACTGGTAGACTTGCCATTGTCTGGGTTCCCAGCATGGTCAGCATCGGTGTCGCTCTCAAAAAGTTCACCTGATGGTGAGGGTGCATAAACAAGCTGATAATCCATTGTCCCCTTCAGATATCGAAAGAGGTGTTTGACTGCTTTCCAGTGTGCCATGCCAGGGTTCTGGTTGAACCGGCATAAGACTCCAACAGCATAGGCAATGTCAGGGCAAGTTGCAACTGACAGATACATCATGGAGCCAACAGCAGATGCATAGGGAATGTTCTTCATCTCAGCAATCTCCTCAGGAGTTGTAGGGGACATGGAGGACAACAATTTGAGACCTGGGTCTATGGGTGTGGTGACAGGTACACTGTCTGCAAGGTTGTAACGATCAAGCATGTCAGAAATGTACTGATGCTGTGAGAGGCAGAGACATCATTGTGAGTGGTCCCAAGTGATTTCAATGCCAAGTAGGCTGGAAGCAGGGCCAAGGTCACATAGCTTGAACCGTTTTGCAAGTTCTGTCTTCACGTGTGAAATGGCTGATAGAGATTTTGAAACAAGGATGAGATCATCAACAAAGACAGGGACTAGGATTTTGACATTATCTCTGAGCCAGATGTAGATGCTGGTGTCAGACTTGATGCAAGTGAAGCCTAACTCATGTAAGACGGTATCCAGCTTCTTGTTCCACACCCTGGGGGACTGTTTGAGTCCATAAAGTTCCTTGAGAAGTCTCCAAACATGATTTGGTCCACCCTGGTGAAATCCCTCAGGCTGCTGAAGATAGACCTCTGTGTCAATTTCACCATTCAGGAAAGCACTGGAAATGTCAAGGGATTCAAGTTCCAGGTCCTCAATGGCAGCAATGGCCAGAATGGCACGAAGGGCAGCAAACTTGGCAGTGGGTGCAAATGTCTCTGTGTAGTCAAGTCTAGGATGCTGACTGTAGCCCTTGGCCACAAGACGAGCCTTGTAACACTCAATGGAACCATCAGGACGCTGTTTGACCTTGAACACCCAACGAGAGCCAACAGCTTTACGACCAGCAGGGAGCTTGACCAGTTCCCAAGTCCCATTTGTCACCAATGCCTGAATCTCCTCCATAGCTGCATCAAGGTAAAGCTGACCATCAGGATGCTTCAATGCCTCTGCAAGTGTTCGTGGCTCCATCCCACTGACTTTGAAGACATACTCCATGGCAGCAGCAGGAGATAGCAACTCATCTGGATGACATGACACAGAAGTGAGGCCAGCTGCCTCTTCAACAGGCTCATCCTCATCCTCATCATTGGACTCAGGGGAGACGTTGCGATGAATTTTGTCATGATCAATCTTCCAGAACTCTCTGGGAGGATGATGGACACGAGTGCTGTGATGCAAAGGAGGGGGATCAGGGACCGGTGCAGGGAGAGGCAGTGGGTCAGGTGCAGGAGGAGGCAATGGGTCTGGTGCAGGGATTGGTGCAGGATGAAGTAATGGGTCTGGTGCTGGAATTGGTGCAGGAGGAAGAGGTTAGATTTGATTTGTAACCACTTCTGGCATATCTTCTGAGACGTCAATAAACTGTGCAGGAGTTGGAGCAGGA
>QLPI01010521.1:0-10765 GCA_003314275.1 Chroogomphus rutilus
TCTTTGTACTACGGTAGCTAATTCATCCACCAACCATTATCCCCCATCACAGTAATTAAGACAGACTGGGGTTTGAACCCAGGGCTATAGCATATAGCTATGGTGTTAACCACTACACCATCTAGTCCACATGGGTAACCTTTCAGGTTGACTCCTTGAGTGAAGACATGTGTGTCTATACAAGTTGAGTTCAGAGCCCTAGTCAGTGATCAGATTGCCAATACTACTCTATAGAGCTCTGTATGTATAATGTCTTATTTTGGAAGACATTAATTAGAGATATGAATAGTATGTGGGATTAGAAAATCTAACATTGTTATATCTGAGAAACGTTGGTTAGAGGATGAAGATACCATGTTAAGTATCAGAATGGATGGTACTAGTTTCTAAATTAGTCATCTTTCCCATATATCCCATCTTTCACAACATTTTCTCGATCCCACAGTCATTGAATGGCAAAAAAAAAAAAACATGGAAGGTGCCTCTCCAAGATGACTCCATCCAAGATGTCACTGTGATCTTAGGCATGCTTGACTTGCCACAGTTCATTGTGGATCTGTATCCTTCAAGAATGAACACTCTCCGTGTCAAGAGTAGCCAAGGTTGTGAGCTTTGACACTGTATTAGAATTCTTGCAACTCTCTCACAAGTACCAGTACGTAGGGTTACAACAAATGATGAAGCTTCTGGAGCACTTGTCACTCAAACATTCTGAATATCTTGCCCAGCTCATGTATATTGGGGCTGGGGGAGATCACATACACCAGGCAGCTCATTGAGACCGTGCAAACCTGTCAGATCTACAACATTCTCCAGACTACATTCTACAAGCTTGCACATGCTTGAGGGACAAGATGGGAGGAGATTTCACAATATCATTCTCCTGAAAATTCAATTGGACTATTGGTTGGCCATACATGCTGCGAGAAATGATCGAAGTTGTTCAGATCTTTGACAGAAACAATGCAAGGACTAGGGATGGGTCTAAAAATTTTATATGGCTTTAGACCACCACCACATGAATTCCATTGAATGCATATAGACTATAGGCCCCACCCTTTGAACCAAATTTGAAAGACCGGGGTGTTGGTTTCATAGAACATTTATCCTTGCTTTGGAGCAGTGTCTCTCGAGAAAGGTTGTGGTGCAATCTCCTCCCATCTGATCTCACAAGCTCATAGAATGCTATGAGGAGAAGCTCATTGACCTGGCAATGTTGCACGGTCTTGATATGTTTCAATGTCTTGTGTATTATATCCCCTCTAAACCCAATCAAATGCAATCCAGGCAAGATATTAAGAGCAATTGAGTGGCCGGTCCTCAAGAACATTCATCTTCATCACTTCTGTAACCCCATGAGCTGGGACTTGTGAGGAAAGCTGCAAGTTCCAAATTCCACACCAAAAGTCACAATATGGGCAACTCTTGAGGCATAGAAATTTTTGTGACTTCATTCTCAAAAGGTGTACCCATGACAAACTATCAACAGTAAAGTCCACACCTTAGAACGCAGTGATATCTTGCACTGTGTTGTCTTGGAGAAGCATGTCAAAGTTTCACTATCTGATGGCTGCTGTTGAGATGAGAGTTAGAGAAGATAGGGGAGTAGGGAAGAATTAGCAGGAGATATGAGATTGGGAGCACAGAGAAGTGCATATATGCAGGAAATGGAATCAGGAAATATATTTGGGAATAAAGAAACATCAGAATAAACAAAAATACTATTGGTATGAATGGAAAAGTATACAAATGTACTGCATGCATATGTAGAAGCAGCAGATCAAGACATGGTGGCCTATATGCTAGGTGCCCACTGAGGGAGGGAGATACATGGGACAAAAAGTCATCAGATGCACCTGGAGGATCTATGGGGTAGAAATAAGTTACAGGACACATAGAGATACAGAGGTGTACCACTCATAAGCTAGGAAGTGGAAGAGGATGTATCTGGGGTGCATATATGCAGGTGATGTGCACTTACCAGCAGAGAAATGGGGCATGATGTTGACACAGGAGTCAAGAGCACTATAAGAAGCATGAAGGTGTATTTTCACACTTAGCTGGGCCATACAAACAGGGCAGACAGAAATAGATTGGAAACACGGTGACCCACATTGGGTCGACTGCATATGGACACCATCTCAGGGTAGTCACAGGAGATCACATATTGGACTTGAGTTCTCTATAAGAGACAGATAGCTAGATAATAACAAACTAGTCTTGCACTCAAAGAACACTGCTTATTGTTGTAATCAAGGAAGTCTGAATCACTCTGTTGTTATACCAGGCTATTATCATTGTCATTGCCACTCACATCCCCAGACCAAGTGGAAATACATCATTGAGTGTATCACGAGTTATCTATGATTTTACTTCTATTTCTCCATAGATATCATCATTTCCAGGTGGTCACTTGGCCCCTTGCATACTCACAAATATTGTCATGTGTCCATATGTGACATTGAGCCATATTGGGCTAGTTTCATCAGGACATACACACAGTTGTCCAACATACTGGGAATAGTTTCTGGTATGTATCAAAGGAAAAACATGCTGGTATCATATACTAATTCTATCAGAGTCATTCACAAGTAACTGTTGCACACTTGTGCATCCTGCATAGCCACCTCTGTGGGTGGGCACTTAGCCAAACCTAAAACCTTCACATTGCACGGTGGGCTGCCTACACTCAAAATGTAATAAAGAACAAAAAAAAATTAGATAAATATAAAACAAATACATCTTCTAAATAACTTTATTTCTATAGTCACCCAGGACATTCACCTAGACTTATCCCTTTTGCATACACTATGCTACCCTGTTTTATGTCTTCCACCTCCAGTTCTTAGACTATGTAAATAGCATATCATGTATGTATTTCTTCATTCTGATAATCAACTTTGCAACCCTCTGTACTCTTGTCTAACTCCTCACTCAGGCTGAGACTCTCCACATTCTCCTAAGTTATCTCCTTTCTGAAATCAGTGGCCATATGGAAGAAGGGCACAACATACAAGTATGTTGAAGCCAGCCATGTCCGTTTGGTATATTGGACTTGGCCAATACCCTACCAGCATCATGTCATTGGTACTATTGCATTAGTATTTGGCACATGCATTCTCAGTATTTCGGTACTTGATAGTCAAGCTGAGAGCACCTATGACCTGGGCCCAACCTGCCATGTCAACTATGTGCATGCATGTATGATATGCACATGTCACACATCCACATGTATGACACCAACACACTGTACGTGCATGCATATTACATGTATTTGCTGACACCAATGCACCAACAATACCAACACACCAACATCAATGTACTGACACCAATACACCATATTCATATGCATATGATATGTATATGTGTGGCATGTTCATATCATACATTGTATGCATGTACAGTGCATTGAAGTTGTATATTGTATACATTGTGTGCACATATAGTACATTGGTGTCATACATTGTGTGCATGTATGGTGTGTGTTGGTATCATACATTGTGTTCATGTCAGCCCATGCAGGTGCAGTGTGCACCTGACACCTGTCCACCCATGGGAAAAAACCCATGGGTTGATGGGTTCAGGTTCCCCATAGGTTGGGTGCAGGTCACCTACATTTGACCTATGCCATTCCCTCGGATAGTTCTTTAGTATAAAAGTAACATTCAATCAATACTCTATCATCCATAATTTGCCAGATTATCTAGTGCAGCAAGCACTCTTGCTGTCAAGCCCGCAACACCGAGTACCGGCTCACTCGGGAATACCGACCAACCGGCCCTTACCCACATCATCTCGCACTACCGCGCGGCCTCAGCTCGGTACACCCGGTACATCGTATGGACCACTCCTCTCGTCCTATCCTCTTCATTGTTCCTTCACCCCCTATCCCCTCCTTGACCTGTTTCCCCCAAACAACATGACAGCCACTCATTGTCCTGGCCACTGCCATTGTTTTATCTTGGGCCATCCTCTATTGTTCTATTCTCGCCCACCACTTCATTATCTTATTCTCAGCCATACTCTATTATTCTAATCCCGCTTACATTCCTTATTCTATTTCTGATCACTGTGGACAATGCCTCCATGTGGTTTCTTCATACCTTATTGTCTCCATTCCTTATGCCACCCTGTTCCACATCTTGCTTCTTAACTATATAAGTAGCGGGATGTATGTAGATAGTTCCTCACTCAGAATATCAATTGGTTCGCACCCCTTTGTCCGTTTCCTATTTCTAAAGTCCTTCACTCGAGCTGACACCCTGGGCATCCTCACGAGGCTCCTCTCACTACCCAAATTAGTGGCACGCATGGAACAGCAGGGCACAACACACGAGCACATTGAAGCCTAGCCACTCCGGAATGGTTTGCAGGACTTAACCGATATCTCGGCATCACCGAATCCTAACACTTGCATAAGTTGGTCCAAAGAGCAGTTGCCACTCCTACATCAATAGGTCTAAAGACCTGTTGATAGAGATTTATTCCAAATAGTAAATCTCAAACCCTTCTACTAAAATGGAAGGTTTTTTGGCTAAAATATTAAAGGTATAGTAATAGAACTAAATCAGATTTTATAGAACATCTGTGAAAATAACCCTAGGCAAGGGTAAAATAATAGTTTACACACATAAACTATTATTTATACATATAATTGACAAGGTACCTGCCAAGGCCCCATCTAAACATTTCTTTTTGGACATCAACCCAGACTGGCATTAACTTACTATCATCGTGTCAGAGAACTTGATTAGGCTTTATTCCCACTAAAGTTTCTTCATGGTTCTCAGGTTACCTCTATAATGGTTCCAAAATTGTGTGGGGGGTAGATCCACTACAAGTTCAGTTGCATGCATATATGTATCCAGGCTTCAATTGATAGAGTAGGATGGAAATCTTCCCAGAAAATATGTGAGGAGATGACTGATACATCCTCCACAACTGATCCACATGAAAACAACCTCTGTCTCCTTCCACCATTCATGCCAGTTAGTACAAGTGAGTTTCAGGAGCTGATTTGTAACAGCATAATCCAAGTTGGGAATGATGTTGACATGAAATTTTGTTTAACATGAAAAGTGAAAACCATGAAATGACAGTTGTGATGACACTAGGAATGAGTGGCATATTCCATGAAGTGCAACAACACAAAAGAGGGTGTTGTATAGGGCAATGGCTTTGAAAAGGTGCTGGCATAGGTTCAATGGTCCCTATCAGTACCTACAGTGGTTAATGGGAGCAACCCATGATCTGGTTGTGTTGAAATCTCCAAGGGTGCTGAATAATGATCAAATATTTAGCTGTTTGGCTTGAGTGAAGGTGGTGGCTCATTGTCATGACCTTACTGAGGTCACAGCCATTCTAATCTCCAGATCAAATCATGTGGTCACATTCCCTTCTGGGACAACCCTCCTTAAACCACATGTGTGTGCCTTTACCTTTAGCCTATTTTGTTCACCCACTCTACTTGGCTTATGCAACCTCTGCCACCAACCCTCAGCCCTCCAACTGGACAATGCTCAATCTATTCACTGGTCATAGCATCATCTGACCTTTATCCTTAGATGCCCTTTAATTTCCACTCCATCTTCTCACCAATCAAATCAACTCTACTCACCCTTTCCAGAACAGGAAGTACATCGAGATCCTGCCCAAGATCCTATTCAGATCTTGCAGTGACCTGATCTTAAAAGCTCGCTCAAACCTTTGTACTTTTGCCTCCTTGTTCTTTCAACCAGACACCTTTCCCCATTTATGTTTCCCTTGTTCTTAGTCGCTAAGTACTACTAGTATAAATATGCATGTAATGTAGAAGTTCAGTAGTCTGATAATCAACTTAGAATATGACCAGCAACCTTGCTCACCTCTGAGCTTCGTCATTCCTCCAAGCTTTCATCAAAGGTCTCTAAGACCTTGCTCCACTCTAAACCTCTATCTGAAGTTAGGGATCAATGAGATTGGAAGGCGCAGCATATAAGCTGAAGCCAAGCCCCATGCCCAAACCTCTGCAACCTTTCAACTTTGCCAAGCTTTAAGCGCTAAGAACCTCACTCACTTGCATTCTTAACAGTATTATCAGACTCACATCCCATCTTGTTATTAGTATGTCTACAATGACCACTTGCTCTAGTGTACATGCCATAAGGCAGACTGCCACTCCAGGACCCTCAAGCCAGTTACAGGCAATCTCGGAATGACAATGACTTTCAGAACAACCAGAGGATGTCAGATCCATCTATATCCTTGATGCTGAAAAAGCAGTTCCCAGTGGGGACAATGGACGAGGCACCCCTCCACCACCTGATAGTGATGATAACAACCCATCTGAAGATGATGCTCCAGATGATGATGCCCATGAACCAAATGATGACGAGCTCATCAAAAGAGCACTCCTACACATGGCATAACCCCAACCCCAGGACTCAAACTCTCAAGCCAAAATTTTTGGTAATGGTAATGGTACTATGGTAGTTACAGTACTATAACTGAGTTTTAATTGATAAGCACCTGTGTGGATGCTTGCTATGCTCCACCATCTATGTCTGTGTATGAGTCCAGTGCAGTCCTGCTATGCCATCTTTATAAGTCTGTGTTTGAGCTTTTCAACACATCCTTTACTCTACTGTGCTTAACAAAAATTCGGGACCCTGAGGTTTATGATGGTACAGACCAAGCTAAGCTCTGTACCTTTTTCCTTCAGTGTACACTGAACTTCCACAACCACCCATCTGCCTTCAAATTGGATGCATCAAAGATTCAGTACGCCATCTTGTACCTCTTAGGACCAGCCCTCCAATACTTCAAACCCACCATCCTGGGCAAGATTTATCCAGAGCCCTCATGGCTCACCAACTGGAAGGATTTTCGCTCTGAACTCAAAGCAAACTTCCGACCATTCAATAATGCTGCACAAGTAGAAATTGAACTTGAAAAAATAGTCATGAAGGAATATCATAAAGTCACATGGTATTTCATCAACTTCTCCCATGCATCCACTCGCACCCAGTGGAACAATGCTGCCCTCACTCATGTGGCATACAAAGGTCTAGCCAAAAGGATCAAGGACAGCCTCCTGCATTTCCCCTGCTTCAAGTCCCTCACTGAGCTTTGACAGTTTGCATTGGAAATTGACAGTAGATACTAGGAATGTAAGGAGTACAAAAGCCTTGCAAATCCAAACCAAGGTTCAACTTCAACTACATCCAACCAGCAGACCTCCAATCAGTCCAACAACCAGTCCTCTAATGACTCCAACAATCGATGGAGCCATAAAGGGAACAACAACAACAGTGGCAACTTGAAGTCTTCGAGCTCTGCTAACCAGTCTAACCTTTTGTTAAAGCTCGAGAAAGATGGCAAACTTCTGCCAGAGGAATACCAGAGATGCATTGATCAAGCTCTCTGTCTCCTGTGTGCCTCGAAAGGCCACATGGTCAAGGACTTCCTGAAAGCCACTTTGAAAGCAGGCAATTCCTCAAACACTATAGCTTATGCCACTAAAGCAGGCATTGAGACAGAGGCCAAAGAAACCCCGGCCATGGAACTAAAAGAATAGAGAGCAACCTCAGTACCATGTGAATCATGGATTGCGGTGACCTCATTTGTGTACCTTTCTTGAATGCCATTTCTGCTCTCTTAAAAGATTCCCTAGTACTTAATTTGACCTGTTTACATATGCCTGAAATTCCATTAGTCATGCTTGTTGATTGTAGTTCTTCTGACTGCTTCATAGAATCACAAGTAGTACAAAAATATTCATTACCTACTAGTTCTATAACTCTGATTCCCCTGAAACTATTTGATGGTTCCACTAACACAACCCTCACACAGGCTACTACATTGCCTATCTGATTTCCAACTGGCAAAATTCAGACAGTTACTTTCTATGTAACTTCATTGGATGGCAGTTGCTCTATGGTACTTGGCTACAAGCTACAATCCATTGACTGACTGGGTATTGGGCAGTATTACCTTCAAGACCTTGGAACCAGCCCCCATGCCAACCCCTCCAGCTACTTCAGCTCATAGCACCTCACTTCCTTGTGAAACCTTGCCACCTCTGAATTTGACAGCTCCTCGGATAGCACTAGTCAATGCTGATACATTGTCAAGTACACGTACCAAGACCCATTTATTCGGCAATGCCAACCGAGCAACCATCCTATATCCATGACCAAGTGTCCACACCACATGCATAACACTTGGTACACCAGTCTCGGCTCGGCATGTCCACCATCCACACTCCCTGTTAGTGATTGGCATGGGTAACCCCCAGGTATTTTGTGCCTACCCATACCCATACCCGAGAATACCCATACCCTTAGTGATGGGTAGTGGGTTATTGTGGGTATGGGTATGGGTACCCATGGGTTTAATGGGTATTGCTGTTACCCGTGACCCACAATGGGTATTGTTGTTACCCGTGGGTTCAGGACAGAGCTGCGGACAATGCTACAACTGCCTTCAACCTCAGGACATTACCTGAAACAGTGCACAAAAAAGTGCTCAACCCAAAGCCAAAAAGTCAGAATGGTATTGGGGTGTATCTACAGATGGCGTATAGAGTGTGCGCTCAGTATTCCACCAATTCTGGAAGAATCCCTCTAAGAACACCAATCAACTCCTCCTGTTGACCTGTGTCCATGCTACATGATATCAATGGAGACGTCTCTGGCCGAGCAAGTTGCGACGGGCATATTGTGCTCGGAAGACTCTGCTTGAATTTCTTCCACATCGAGATAGGGAGATTATCATAAGTTACAAGCCTTTTGTCACCAGATATCTGTCCCGTGTTCTTCCCCTTCTCTTGCGATTCCAATATGACATCTCCACACATCACCTTGGGCCCGAAGACGTCGCTCAAGGATCTTTCAGGGGGAACATGTGGCATATTGTCATCACTGAAGTCTTTCTCTGTGTTGTGCTGCACATCTTGACAAGAAGGTTTCTTAGAAGCAACGGAACTTTGGTATGCCGATAAGGCTTCCCGAATGCGGGTAAAGGTGGATGATTCCTTTGGTAGGTTAGTTGGCTCTGAGGTGTGTGGGAGGCTTGGAGGGCCAGATGTGAGATGGATAGGATTATTAAGACCTTGTTCCAATGCATAACAGTGAACTTTCTGCACCTTACTGGTCGAGGGAAGACTGGTATTCTTGTCACTCTGATTGAGCAATTGAAAGAATTTGCGACGTCTGGTTGCTGTATGAAAAAAATGAATTAATAGTTGGGCAAAAGATGACAAATTCTGACTCACGTTCTTGGTATGTGCATGGACAATCACGGATATCAAATCCTGAATCATGATGAAGGTCCGAAGATTCCAATACGACATCTGCACACAGCAGCTTGGGCCCGAAGACATTGCTCAAGGACCTTTCGAGCGGAACACGTGGCATACTGTCATCCTGATCACTGAAGTCTTTCAATGCAATTTCATGCTGTACATCTTGACATGAAGGTTTCTTAGAAGCAACATGACTTCTATATACCCATAACGCTTCCCGAACCCGGGTGAGGGTGGACGATTCCTTTGGTACATTATTTGGCACAAAGGTGTATGGTGGGTGACTCAGAGGGCCAGATGTGAGATGAATAGGAGGAATATTAAGAGCTTGTTCCAATGCATTACTGAAAAACTTCTGCATGGTAGTCATGGAGAGCACATTGGCATCCTTGTCATTCTGATTGTGCGATCGAAAGAATTTGCGTTGTATGGATGCTGTATGAAAAAATTGTTTTTTAATAGTCAGGCAAAGATGACAAATTCTGACTCACATTCTTCGAAAGTGCGTGGACAATCACAAATACCACATCCTGCATCAGGATGGTGGTCCGAAATAATCCTTTCTGGCACGACCCTCTCTACCAACATGTGCAGATACTCTATGACATCGGGGGAGATGGCTGAGGCCGAGGGTTTAGGGATGCTCCGCTCGGAAGATTCTGCTTCAATTTCTTCTGGGTCAAAGACAGGAAGATCATTGTGAGGTATCAACCCTTTGTCTGAATGAGCGGCCGCTTGCTGTTCAATCCCTTTCTTCCCTGGCTTAGGCTCGGACATAGCATCCAAGCACAAGGGTTTCGGCCTGGGGACCTTGCTCAAGGACTTCTCGAGAGCACGCATACATGCTGTATGCGTCGTATGCACCGTATGCATCATACGCGTCGTACACGCCATATGCGCCATACACGTTTTCAGTAGGGGTCTTGACAGGATTGATAACCAGACATCTCTTACTGGTACACAGGTGCGGGTGTACTCTGGTGACTACCCATGTACTCATGTTGTGCATAGCATGATGAAATGAAGATGGGTGCAATAAAAGCTGCAATCAGCACTCTAAACGCAGTGGCAGGAAACCCTTGCAAGTTTACCCAGACCAGGCCTCCACTGCTGGCAGTCATCCTGACCATCCAGTAGCTGTCCTAAATGCAGGGCCACTGGCAGGACAACGTTGACTTTTTAAAACCTATAGGTTTCAGCCCAAGGTTCTCAGAGGTGCTCAAGTCACCAACAGGGAAAACCTCACATGTTTGGCAGAGTTCCAGCAATGCCTGGAGTATGAACTGGTAACCTGGGGCTAGAAGAGCCCTATTTTCAGTGAGTTGGGTTTCTAGAGCCCGCATGAAACCGTGGTCAGGTTGCAGAATCGAGTTTTCATGATTCCCAGTGAGAACCCATGCTGGCTACATTGTTTGGACATCTGTCAAGCGCCGGATTCTGACGGACTTCGGTACTGCCGAGGGGTGTTGTCGAAAGGTCGGG
>QLPI01010534.1:0-22927 GCA_003314275.1 Chroogomphus rutilus
CGGAGTTTGAAATGGGAGCTCGGAGTTGGATCGGAGTTTAAAGAGGGTCGTCCCCTGACACTGACTACCAGATCTCTCCCCCACAATCGGTGCAACATCTACGATGACCGGTGGTAACAGCACCTCGCCGTCAAATGTGATGTTCCGTTCGATGGTGATGCGTTGGGTGCTAGGGTGATACACGTGGTGACCTTGGCTGGTACCGCTGTATCCGACCCATCTCACTTCCTTGCTCTTTGCGTCCAGTTTGCTCAAAATGTTCTTCATTACAAAGACGCGTGCACCCCATTCAGGTAGTCCTTGCAGGTTTGGTTTCATTCCAAAAAGCATTTGATACAGTGTTTTGCCATCTAATGCTGTTGTAGAGGTCCTGTTCTTCAACCAAATGACATGGTGAATGGCTTCTGGCCATAAGTTTTTTGCTAAGTTTGATGAGATCAAAACTGCCCATGTGTGTTCTAACAAAGTCCGGTTAAGATGTTCTGCAACACCGTTCTCCTCGGGCATATCATGAACGGTGAGATTCCTCACTGTTCCTCTACTTTTGATGCTTGGTGAAGTCATCTGATAGGTATTCACCCCCACAGTCAGATTGTAGGATTTTAATCCTATGGCCATGCTGAGTCTCAAGCCATGCCTCTTACTCCTTATATTTTGTAAGTACTTCGCTTTTTTTGTTGATACACTCAATCATTGACCACCGAGTGCAATTGTCCGTAAAGCTAATGTAGTAATTCTTCGAGTTATAGCTTGAAGGAGTGGTTGGCCCCCATACATCAGAGTGTATCTTATCGCCAATCTGCCTCACTGGGTGTCTGGCCTTTTCTTTTGGTACTGGCTTCCTGGTTGGCTTTGCCTTGGCCCAAGTCTGGCAGAACATTGGTAAGGATTGTTTGTCCAGCTCAATGCCTAACACAATGTTCTGTTCTACTAGATGCTTTGCCACCTGGTGCGAGATATGTCCCATTTTCCGGTGGACATCATCTAAGGTAGATATCTTTATGCCACTGTATGTGGCAGCAGTTGAGTCCATCCCTCTATCTACCCGGTATAATCCATTGATGAGGGGTACTTGGCCAATTTGATGACCTGCTTTGTCTTTGATGACACATGCACGGTCCTTGAGCTGTACAGTGTAACCGGTGGCATCACATATTGTGAGTGAGGATAGAGTAAACGCAAGGTCTGGACAGAATAGAGCATCTTTCAGCATGACAGCTGTTGTGGAGTCTCCATTAGGTATATCCACCTGTATATTCCCTACTCCAGTAGCCATAAATGTAGCTTTATCTGCAGCCTTTACCAGTTTTGGCTCGATTGGCCTAAATGCCTTGCAGCCTCTCACCGAAGTGCGTCCATTGAAATGGAAGAGTCATGGAGTTTTTCTTCCAGTGCAGTCCTGAGATGTATGATATGAGTTTGGCATCTCAGTTCGCTTGCTTACAACAGGTGTTTTTATGAACGAATATACACCCGACGCGCCTTTATTTAAAATCAGCTGCACTGCTACATAGTGCATTGGTCCCGGTACTCGGAATATCACTTGTTCATCTGATTACTAACCTCATAGCTATCCTTCTTGTCACGTAACACTCCACTCATGAGGCTTCTCTAGATATATTGTTTCAAGTTAATTTCAACTTGCCGTCACCGACTTCTCCGAACGCCAACGCGTAATCAAACGGGTCCTGTTCCTGGTCTTTCCCCTTTGAGCCATTAAAAACTTACAGGCTCCGATTCTGGCTGAATTCGACGCATTCATTTCGACTATTTTGTGTGTGTCATACAAAGCTGGGAACAGCGCCCGAGTGACGGTGCCGACCTCCTTCAAAAACCCACTGGGTTCAGTCGCCAAGTGACCTACAAGTTTCCTTCTTCCACCACTCCACATTATCTGAAGATGCCCAAGTCCCAACAGCGACAGTCAAAACCAAACAAATTTAACCCACACTCCAATTACGTGAGTAGTCCTCCCCTTTTCCACCGAGTACCAATCACTCATTCCCGTCTGCACAGGGGGAATACCTTCACCGGTGAGCAAGCTTTAGCGGTGCTCCCATATCCTATTACTTCCACAGAGCGACGGGTGAGTCCTAGTCATTGCATAAAATATAATATCATCATGCTGATCAAATACTTATAGATCGACGCGCAATCTCCGAATGCGATGGCTTCGGACGAGGGAATCAACAGCTTCACAAACGATGTCGAGCACGCATCTACGCCTGAAAAGTCAGATGAAGGTAACTTCGCGAGTGATGAGACTTACCGTGACAAAGGAAAGGGTGTTGGCCCTCGGGAGAGAGGCGGGCATGAGAGCAACGACGTACGTGTTCGCTTCTGTGTTTCTCGGTATATAACGGAACCTTACCTCTCAAATGCTTAGGCTAGTCTGCTGCCTGGCCCACGGGAGAACGGTCAGGGTGACAATTTCTGTATTTTCTTTTCACAGTCTCTCGAAAACCTATACAATATTTTCCAGGAATCGCCATATCCTGACTGTGGAGAGTCTCATACGAAGATGTTGAAGGTTTGGCCTCCCGCTGGAGATCAATGAGCCTCTCCCGAAGCTCCAAACCCTGCAACCGGCGGGAATCAGAGGGACCACGTTCGTGTTTGTACCTATTTTTTTCACTCCCACACAGAAGCTTATACTTTCTTGATTGTTCAGGAATCCTCGGCTTCCGACAGATGCTTTCCCGTCGCAAGCACGTCCAAAGTCCGCCTGCCAGACTTAGAGGCTCCCGTCGACTTTGGAATTATCGGAATGAGTGAGCATCCAATTGGTGAGGTATGTGTTGCTTCCGGTTTTAAATCATAACACATAGGATGCAATGTCTTATTGCATTATATAGATTGCGCAGAATACGACTGCTGCATCCGCCAGTTTCACCCAACCGGGCGTGGAGGTGCGTTCTGAAGAGAGAAGAAACGTGTCACCTCAACTGCTTCCATCCCCGGTATCGTCACCCATCCCAATCCTGCTCCTGATTGCGGGCTCGAGTCCCGATTACGAGGGGATGGATGTGGACAAAGAATGGACCTGTTCATTCTCTCCACCGATCGACTCGTGGTCCTCGTCGCGCGAGGCTTCTTCTGATCAGAGAGAAGACAGCGATGCTATGGACGTCGACGTGAATTTGTGGTGGGATGAAGTCGAAGATGTGCAGATGATGGACATGACCGAAGAGAGTGTTGAGTTGCACCCACTGCCCACATTCGAGGCCCCCTGGCATGCAGTAGTTAACACAGTTTTGAGTGCCGCGTGCTATCAATAGGTATAGACAGTTTTTCGATGAACCACAGGCCCAGATATAATGATATCTTATTGGCCAGACCAGACCAAGAGAGTATTGTTTAACATGGCTTGTACCCTTCTATTTCTTCTTCGGTCCAATGACTCGGTTGAAGCACCATTCGAGACATCAGCTCGCTCCTCTGAATGGAGTTGTACACGATTTTGGGAACATTAGGGGTTCCCTGATTCTGCCCTTCAGATCCGCCGGCCAGCTCTGCCAACCTTACAGGCTAGCTGAGGGCCAGCAAAATAACACTTTGAACAATGCCAGACAACATCTCCAGTGAGCGAGTCCTTGTTGATATTCAAACTATTTTCTGAAACTGAACCGCAGATTTGCTGCACCAAAAACCTGACTGTGTGAATAAGTCACACTTGTCTCATAGATTACATTTTCTTGGTCTTCTGCTCTTTTTTTCCTTTTGTCCATAAGTTTGTCTTGAACCTGTGTCTGAAGATTGGTATATCATCTTTCAAATTGTGTCCGGGGCATTGTGTATCATTGTAATTGAGTTTGGGGCTTTGTGTATCATTGATCTCGTGTTCGCAGCCTTTTTTTTTTTTTTTTTTTTTTTGTTACCCCTGGTTGTCAGGTTTAATGCATCGCTTTGACTATCGGGAACACACCATCCAGTCAATCATATGGGATAGCTCAGAATGTCATACCCAAGAAGATTCAGCTATGTTTCTATTGACAGCGGCTTGCTATTCCCAGGTCCAAGATACTCTACGCCTGACCGCAGAAGTTTCTAATCAATGCAATCTACTCTGGCTCCGTTCCGTCCCTTCTTCCAAGTATTTTGTGAACAAATTGACTGTGAGAGGGTCGGAGGCCGAGATATCAATGACGAGTTTCATCCTTTATCATACCACATCTATTGGACGTCTGTTGGGATTTTGGTAGCACTTATCAAGCACTGAGGAACACACAAGTTTAGGGGCTCGTTGCAGGAATTACACAGCGAATGTGAATAATTTCAGGCTGCAAAGCTATTGCCTCTTGAGTTACATAATGAAAACTCAAACCTCCTTAAAACCTCCTTAAAACGACTTAAACATTGTAAGTCCTTTTTACAGTAATGCATTTCAAGGAGATGTTAAGGAGGGTTGGGTTTTCCTGATGTACCAGCGCCTTTGAACCCATTACAATTTATCACGCAGTCTATTCTTTGACAGTCACGTATTATCATACGATTAGACTGTGACATCCGATATGTGGATATATTTACATCTTTTGAGACCAATGAGGTGACTTTCTAAATATGGTGTCTTCATTATAACTAATAATTCAGATCGCGAAACCCAGCGTTCGAGTGTTGGATCTGAAGCATTTGTTGGTACAAGTCCTATCATAAGAGAGAATATCCAAGCCACTCATAAAAATATTTTTAGCTAACTGTTCAGTCGATTTAAGTTTCCAGTGCCCACATAAGGAATGTATGGGTTACTATTTATTGATATTTCCCAATGGCACTTCTGGTTGAAACACTCTTCTTATAGGTAATGAATCCTACCTGTGTTATCCCGAATGTTTCCTGTTGTTATACCGTATACTGGGTGAGTGCCTTAGATGAATTCATGTGTTTTCATGATTATATTCCTTCCTTCCAGTGTCTGGGCGATATTTCTGTGGCAATACTGTGGTCATACGGCTGCCAATTCCCCATGCCTGGCCGTTCAGGCACCTACGACACAAACTATGGGCTGTTTCTGTAACATACAATGTAATTACAAAAGAAATTAAAATAAAATAAAACAAATTCTGGGATATATTTGTCAGTAACAAAAATAATTGTTTAGTTCATGGATAAATCTTATAGAATATCACAAAATATAAATGAACTGATTTGGTTCTTTAATACATTGCTTTGACTATCAGGAACACACCATCCAAAAAATGGTGAATGGGAGAATAGTGAAGGATGGAAGGGATGGAATGAGAGGAGTGATCCAGATAATGTTCCAAATGTACCAAGCTGAGACCACGTACTAATGAGGGATGATATGGGTAAGAGTTGGTCGGTCGGTATTGCCGAGTGAACAGGAGCTTGGTATTGTGGACTTGACAGGATCCCTCCTCTAGTGGCTGAACCCATGAAGGCAGTAGGCAGAGTGTCAAAATAGAGTTCCGGCACCGGTGTGACATCACAGATTGTTTGGGGAAGTTCCCAGGCCTCCCATCAGCTAACCGCATCCATACTCCCATCAAAAAATCCAACAAGTTAAAAAATTGGGCACCAAAACCAACAATGAAAAGCAACAACTCGAGAAGAACTGGCTTGAGTGGCAGCACCAATGGGAGGAGAAAGAAAATGCAGAGCAGGCAGCGCAGGAGGCTGCCAAGGCCCAGAAGAAAACGGATGAGGAAGCGGCTGAGGCTGCTAAAATAGCAGCAGAGGAGGCAGAGAAGGCTGCTAAAACAGCAGCTGATACAACAGCCAAAGCGGCGGAGGAATCTCGGCTGGCTGGGGAAGCTGCTAAGGTGGCCGAGAAGAAGCAGGCTGAATTGGTCCAACAGGAAGGAACCCAGGCTCCTGCAGAGAAGAATGGTGCAGAGGCTCCCCAGCATATGGAGCAGCAGAGCAGGACACCCAAAAATGAGGGTGTCAATGCTGCTGGGGGTCCTGAAGACTCAGGAGTGCCAAGGAGGGCAACTCATAAGAGAGGTGTGAGCATGGAAGCAGGGCCCAGAAAAGGGCTGAGTAGGAGAGGTAGGCCAAAGGGGGCCAAGGCGCATGGGGATTCCTTTTTATTTCAATTTTTGATCGATTTTTATTCTTCGCCTGAAAAGAAGCTACCCCAGGAGTGGTTACCCTCCCTTCCTCCTCCTTGCAAACACTGCAAGGAATGTGGGGAGTTGTGCTTGGTGAGGAGGAGCAGAGTGAGCAAGAGGAGATGGAAACAGAAGAACGGCCACAGAAGAGGCCAAGAAGGGCTGTCACAATACGACCGAGCGAGCATCCAGCAGCTATTCAACCAAGCGGACGGGAGATGATGGTGGAAGTTCCACTGCCTGAAGGGTTGGGATCTCAGTGACCTGCCAAGATCTGGGAAGACCTTCTCCAAGAGCAGTCCCAGGTGAATCAATTACTCCTCCACTTGGTGGAAGGGATGAGGTTCATAGGTAGCACCATGATGCTGTTGGGTGAAGACCAGTGTGGGAATTTGGGAGTACCGGGGGGTACAGGAGGATTGGAAGGATTGGGGGGTATGGGAGGATCAGAAGGATCGGGGGGTACGGGAGGATTGGAAGGATCAGGGGGTTCTGAGGGTCCAGAGGAGGACCAGTTGAAAGATGATGAAGGTGAGGGGGATAAGGGGGAGGATAAAGAAAGGGATGAGGAGATGGTAGTAGATGAGACTTTGAAGGACGACTGAGAATATAGTATATATATCCCCTGCATTTTTAAAAACTGGGACACTGCCAGGCAGCCTTGCTGTAGCACAGCAAACATTTAGTACAGATACACGAGACACCTGGCAAGAAAGATGGAAACTGTTGCCTCACTATGCCTGGATGGCAAGGATTGATGACAGCCTCCCCTCACATAGATATCTCAGTGACACAGCAGGCTTCACACATGCACAGCACAGCTTGATCACACAGCTGTGGACTGGCCATGCACCGCTCAATAAACATCTACACTGAATAAAAAAGCGCCCTCCCCCATATGCCCCACATGCCACAGAGCGGATGAGATGATTCACCACTTTCTCATTGATTGCTGCACGCACGAGCATGCATGATATGGACTAAGAAGGAAGCTGGGCCAGAAAGCTACATCCATTAAGGATCTACTAGGAAAGCCGGACTCCATGATAGCACTATTGAGTTATGCCGCTGGAACTAAGCGGTTCAAAGCAACCTTCAGTGACATCTCACCACCATTAACATAGATTAAAAACAGATCAATCAGCCCAACAGGACATTTATTGACATGATGGAGATACATTGTTGCCACAACATGCTGAAAGACAGGCCCACTTTCAGCCCAACAAAACAAAACAACCCTTATCCACCCCTAGCATCCTCATCATGCTTGTGCAGCAGCATGAACTGACTCGGCACAGCAAAACCATGAAGACACCTCACCTCTTTATCACACCCAACTGTGGCGCTCCTTCTCGTCATGCTAGTTCGCTTCAGCAACCGAGCACTTACAAAGTCAGACCACCCTCATAAGCAAACAACCAAGAGTGTTGTGACAAACAGTGGAAGGAATGGGGAGAGGGGAGTCAGGGATAAGAGAATAAGGACAAAATACACCTTTAGGTGTATATTTGATTGTATAACAGAGAGAAATGGTGTAAAAACAGGATAAAGAATATGTATTAGTGAGCATGCAGTGGAAAATAGTATAGCACACAGACTTACTAGTAGTTACCATGTGAGAGACACAAAGTGGCGGCAACATAGATGCTAAGTGCCCGGATGATCAGGAGATGTAGGGGCCGGAAGAGCAGATTTTGTATAAGATACAGAAGGGGAAGAAGGGAAATGGATAGGAGGACATACATGGGATATAGGAGAAAGGACTCACGTGAAAAGGAACAGGAATTGATGGAACCAGGGTGCATATATGCAGTCACCGAGGACATATGACTGAGAAACAGAAGAATGAGACATGGGACATGACTCAGAGAGGCAATAATTATTGCAGACAAGAAGGGAACAAAGGGGAAGAGAATTGTATTCAATGGGCACCACTGACAGGTGTCGTTCTACAAGAAGATCTCATCGGGGTGGCCCACAATGGGCTGACCCTGTATATGCTCCACAAGATCCATACATTATGGATCATATTCTAGTCAGACACTTTACTTGTATAAAGCCATAGTAGTTACAATGAATATTACTAGTCTCTCATACTGAAAATCCCCTTACACTTATACTTGATATCTACTCGATGCACTCATGTGATGTCAAGCCACATTGGGTCAAAACCTCTATCGTCGTCATTTAAGGCTGAGGACCCAGTGGGGATAACGAAATAGGTGCTCTATATCATGCTCACACTATTATTGAACTTTTTTATTACTGTGGATCATCTACTATGACCCACACGACCTTCACTCATATCGCCCACCAGCTCCTCAGACCAGTGCTTAAATCTGATTGACCTGTTGCACGTTGCCAGCATAACAGCATATATTCACATAGGATATTAGTTACACACTCTATAGCTATGAAAGTTTGTATCATAGTAGCTAGTCCATCTACTAGTCCATATTCCCCACAACAGTATTTAAGAAAGAGGAGAGAAAGAGTACTTACCTATGAGAAGGGGGTGGTAAACGGTTCAAGGAGCTAGTCCGGCGGGGGGAAAAGGGCCCATCATTGGTGTATCCACCCACTCAAGGAAGGAGGAAACTTAAGTACAAAGCATATAGCAACCACCATAGGCCTAGCCTGAGGTCAATAAAATTGATTTAACAAAATAGTATATATATATATATATATATATTTTGACTGAAAATTTAAGAAAAGAAATAGAGGCATATGAACAAGTGAACATGCTGGAGTTTTTGGCAGTGTCAGGCTCCGGGAATGCCGAGGAGTGGCCAAGTCCTGCAGGCCAGGAATAGTGGCATGGCTTCAACGTGCTCGTATGTTGTGCCCTACTTCCCATGCATGCCACTGATTTGGGACAGAGAGATACCTGGGAGAGTGCCAAGAATGTCGGCCCAGGTAAAGGACTTTAGACAGGAGAAGGGAGGACAAGAAGGCGTAAACGTAGTTGATTTCCAGAACGAAGAACCATCTACATACATTGGCTACTTATATAGGCTAATAAGTGAGATGTGGAACAGAGTGGCACAAAGAATGGAGAACAATAAGGTATGAAGAATCATGTGGAGGTATTGTCTACAATGATCAAGAATAGAACAAGGGATGTGGATGATAATAGAACAATGAAGTATGACTGAGAACAAAAGAGTGAGTGAAAATAGAACAATGGAGAGTGGCCTGAACATAAAACAATAGTACCACTGCCGAGTGACAACAAATAGTGAGTGTCCTGAGGGTAAACAGGCAAGGGGAAGGACAGGGAATAAAAGAATGATACAGAATAGGAGGGTGGGGTAGAGATAATGAACCAAATGATGAACCAAATGTACCGAGCCGAGGCCACACACTGGTGAGGGATGATATGGGTAAGGGTTAGTTGGTTGGTACTGCCAAGTAAATCAGAGCATGGTATTGTGGGCTTTACAGGCAGATCCAGTTATGATAAATGGAAGGGAGATTTCATAGTTCGAAGTATATCTAGCTAGTCACCACCCCCCCTTTTAGGTAGATATCCCATCATCTACTAAGAGTGCTGGCCTCAAGCTGGGAATGGAAAAGAGTGGTAAGAGTATATTAATGCGAATATACAGAGCAGATGAAACAAGAATGGATGGGGATGGACGGAAGAGACCTTGGCTGAACGTGCCAAATGGCACCACTGACCGAGAGGTCCCAGCTAAAAAGCTTGCCAGCTGTTCTGGTATACAAGCATGGACAAGGCAGTTGCATTGACTAGGGCTATTGACAGAGCTTCCAGCAATGGAACAGGATCCTGGGTGAGGATTTTGGAGCAGTGGCAAGTGCTGACTGGACCAAGGCCATCGGGATGCACCAAAAGGTGTTTGTGGCATGATGGAATGTAATACTGCCCAATACCCTGTTAATCAGCAGATTATAGTGGGTGAGCAAGTTGTGACCGAATATTGCCAACTGAAGGATCTAGTGATGTGACAGATGGATGGGTGGACTGAGATTGTCCTGATCAACAATCTAGTAGACATGTCTATATTTTCAGTGATAACCAAATTAGCAGTAGTAAATCAAGAATTCTAAAGGAGAATAAAATAAAGGGGTGACTATGAACGAATGCTGATATGATCAAGCATGCAAGGTGGGTTGCCAAGAATATTTGGCACCCAATCAGATGATGGAAAGAATCAAAAGTAAAATAAGGAGACATAGGAGTGTTGATCTAAACCTCACTACTAGCATCTACCGAGTCAATGCAACTCTCAGTGTGCTTAGAGGCTAATGGATGGCAGACTAGTCTTTAGTCACCATTGCTGAGTCCTCAGCATTGATGGCCCAGGCATCAGCTGCCTGTGAGATGGAGTTGGAAGTGGTAGTCATGCACACTTTGGTTGCTTTGGGGCATTTGGCGACTATGTGATTACTGGCAGCACAGAGGAGACACAGGTTGTTATCCATACATCTTTGTCATTCAGTCAGGAGGCGCTTGCCATCCTTGCAAAGGGTTTTAGTATACTCGGGTGGGTTGGGCTGAGGAGTTTTACCATCCTTGCTCTTAGACGTGTCCCTGCTGCTGCTGTTATCGTTGCTGTTATTTTGCTGATGGTTGTCTGCAGTAGATCTGTTGCCAGGCTTGTCCAATTTCATATCTTTCTTTGGCTCATTAATGCCCTCCACAGATTGCTTAGCCCTTCATTCCCAATACCTCATGTTGATCCTTTGAATGTGATTTCAAAGTTTGTCAAGTGTATGGGGTTTGTCGAAGTAGATGAGGCCATCTTTGATGTGCTTTGGCAGTGCTGTGTATGGCTTGCAGAGGAGAGCATTGTCATTGTAGTCAACAAAAGCTGTGAGCCTGTAAAATTCCACAAAAAACCTAGTGGCTTTGTGGTTGTCCTGCATAGTTAGCTGTTCGAGAGCCATCTCGGCATCAGCTCTTTTGTCCCAAGAGCTGAAATTGATCTGTAACACATTGATAAAAAGCTCCAAATTGCTGGTCCAGTGAGGTTCCATATTGGGGTTACCTGTCAGGTAAGGCTCGAAACATTCCAGAGCCATTCCTTTCAAGTAGGAGACCATGTAGTTGACTTTTTGCCTATCGTTGGGGAACAAGTTAGGCCGGGTGTGGAAGTTCACTCTGCAAAGGAAGATGAACCCTTTAACTTCTTTGGATCAGTCCCATAGAAGGGTTCTGGTTCTCAAATCCTGGCGGCTTGACCATCCTGTCAGTGATTCCAGGCAGTTCTGCCAAGTTCAAGAATGGCGTTCAAAAGGTCATTATTGTTGGCCGGGTTTGTGGGGGCCCTGGCCCTAGGAGGTGGCCCAGCTTGCGGAGCCTGCCTGGCCTGTCGGGCTGGTCTGGCTCAGGGAGCTTGCCTGGCTTGTGGCAGTACAGCCATGGGAAGAGATGGTGTGGCCACAGGTTCCAGAGGTGTGGCCACAGGTTCCAGAGGTGCGGCCACAGGTTCCAGAGGTGCGGCCACAGGTTGCAGAGGTGCAGCCACAGGTTGCAGAGGTGTGGCCACAGGTTGCAGAGGTGTGGCCACAGGTTGATGGGGTGCAACCGCAGGTTGAGAGGGTGCAGCTACCAGAGTCTGAGGAGGTTCAGGCATGTTTGCCTGCCAATTTTGCTGAGGCTGTTCCTCGGTTTTGGCATCTGCATCATAGTGTACCAAACTGGGTTCGTCCTCTGCTGGATGGGGTTCTTGATCATCATTGTTGTAGTCTGCATATTCAATGTCATTGTCGACTACCTCTTTGATGCGTGGCTCTTGCTCAAAGGGGGAGGTGAGGTGCCGCACTTCGAATGCTGGTGAGGTGTAACTGATGAGAAGGGGTGGGTGCAGGAGGCCTTACACTCCCTTTGTTGATTTACTGTGGGGGTGAGCCTGTTATCTTCAGTGCAGACTGATGATCTAGTATGGGGAGGCATGATTGTAAGAACTGAAAAGGCACTGGCAGCAGTGTCACTCTGAATATGCTGTTAAGTCTCTGTAAAGCTAATATTGCAGATGGGAGTCGGTCAAGTCCTGCAGACCATTTGAGGTTGCTTGGCTTCAATGTGGTCATGTGTTGCACCCCGCTCTTCCATGCATGCCACTAATTTGGACTGAAGAAAGATTCGGGAGGGTACCAATTATGTCGGTCCAAGTAAGGGACTTTAAACTAAAGAAGGGGAGATGAGAGGAGGTAAACCAAGTTGATATTCAGAGTGAAGAACTATCTACATACATCCGCTACTTATATAGGTTAAGAAGCAAGATGTGGAACAGGGTGGCATAAGGAATGGACAACAATAAGGTATGAAGGGTCATGTGGAGGTATTGTCCACAGTGATCAAGAATAGAATAAGAAATGTAAGTGAGAATAGAATAATGAAATATGGCTGAGAATAGAATAATGAAATAGTGGATGATAATAGAACAATAGAAAATGGCTGAAGATAAAAAATAGGGCCACTGTTAAATTCACATGTTGGCGCTTAGCTAGAGGCTTCTGGAAGGGTTTCCGGAGGGTTCCAAATGATTTCCAAAGGGAGGTTCATACTCCAGAGGCAGAGGGACTAAAGGTCACGGGTTCACGATGGGAATCGGAATGGGGACAGAAAGATGGGAAGTGCTGGGGGTCTTAGGACTGTTCATGGTATAGGGTGGTATGAGTGGTTCAAGATCACAGGGACTTGGCTTGAACTTATGTGTTGTGCCCTCTTCAATCGTCTGTCCCTAATTTTGGAAAATTGGAAAGCTTACTGGAACTGAATCGGAAAATACAACACAGAATTAAGTCGATATTCATACTGGCGAATAGTCCAGTCAACTGGCGACTTATATACATGTATCTAGTCTTGTACTATCTTTTGCCAAGTAAAGACAAGGGGGGGAAGAGAGTACAAGGGGCAATATAGAATGAAAAACAAGGGAGTGAGGTACGTGATGATCCTGCATGTCGTTTATCAAAAGAGTGGAACCTTGGCTTTGGAATCTTTGGAGGTTTGGAAACGCAGAACCTCGGATTGATGCATCTGAGTTTGGAAAGCAGTTATTCAGACTTTGAGCAGTTGGAAAGGTCCTGGAAATGGTGTGGGTGGTTGTGGGGTTTAATATGGGTTTATTGGTGGCATGGGCCATAACAGCCATGACCAAATAATAGGTGAATAATGAATGACCCAAAAGGAAGTGGGTAGGGGAAGGGATAGGGAATGGGAGAATAGTAAAGGATGGAGGGGATGGAATGAGAGGAGTGATCCAGATATTGTGCCAAATGTACCGAGCTGAGACCACATGCTAATGAGGGATGATATGGGTAAGGGTTGGTCGGTTGGTATTGCCATGTGAACCAGAGCTCGGTATTGTGGACTTGACAGTTGGAGGGACTTGGCTTCAATGTGCCCTCCTTGATCATCTGTCAACACACAAAGGACACTAAGTTGGGATTAGGCCAGAAACTTAAGTTAGAAGCTAGATGCAAATTGAGTCAATATTCATACTAGCATATAGTCCCATCAACTCGGGGGTTATATACATGTAGACTACCTTGTAATTTCCACTGTCCAGTATAAAGACAAGGGGAGGGAGGAAATACAAGGGGCAATAGAAAACAAGTACTGTGGAAGTAAGGTATGTGGGATTCTTTGAGACACCTACAGGACCTGAGTACTTTAGAATTGTGGGATTACAGAAGAAAACTTGGGATCACAGAGTGGGAAGCAAGGGATTGGTTTTTGATCAATGCTGTTGGAAAGTTATTGGAGGCAGGTGGAAACAGGAGTGACTGCCAATTGGATTGATCTGGGGCACAGACCATAATAGTATCCTCCCATTAGGGCTGAGCCCTCGAGGTCCTGCACTTTTTGAGATGGTAATTAAGATGGATATGACAGTGAGAGGTGCGTAGATGCTTTCTGGGAATATTTAGGTGTTTGATAAGTGCAGTGATCCATTGAGCCATAAAAAGGGGGTTCTTCTTGATCTAGGAAGGTCCTCTCCCTAATGGAAAATATGGACCCAACTCCAATGGAAGTCTTTGGGAGTACTTTTGACTCATTCTTCAAGAAAGGAGGGGGGGGGAGCAGAAGAGGAGATCCAGAGGAGAATTGAAGAGGAGCTATGATGGTTAAGGGTGATTCAGGACAAACTAAGGGGAATGTTGAGTTATTTGGAGGAAATGGATGATCCCTTGGGTGCATAAGTTCCTTGGTGGCCTTCCTTTTCATAAATTTTCCATAGCAGATCATTGGAATTCTTTACCATGCCCAGCAGAAAATCCTTCTTGGGCTCATACTGAACATGTCCTCAATTCCAATAGCCATTGGCCACCAGCTGCTGCCCCTCAGTGGGGTCTCCAGTCTGATTTGGCTGAGTCTGAGGAGACTCTAGGTGATCAGATGTCCAAATCAGGGGGCTCAATTGCACTTGGTGGAAACTCCACATTACTGGCCATCTTGGAGGAAATCTGGCAGGATATGTCCTACTAGGGTGGCACTTTTGACTAGATCAAATGTCACCTGGGTTGTCTGGTCAGGGTGACTGAGGGTTGTTCAGAGGCCCTAAGGTGGGTTGCGCAAGTTTTTGCCTTAATGTTGTCCAACTTGGCAGAAGAACAGGATTTTCCAAATAACATTGGGATAGTTTGGGATAACTGCAGGCAGAGGATGTAGGGCATGCAGTTGTCAGAGAGTTTGATGAACCCACTCCCATGTATGAGCCCAGTGAGAGAATTATTGAACACTTTAAATCTGTTAGAACTAATGGAGTTTTTGAGTGGTTATACATATTTTCCTGTATACTCCAATACTAAAACCCCAATAACTCCTCCAATTCTATCCCCCTCAAAGCGCAACTTCTCACAGGATTTACATATGATATAAAGGACATACAGGAATATTCTCATGATTTGAGGGATGATTTTGGACAAATTCCACTCACATGGCCTGGTGCTTGATGCAAGGCCCAAATAGTTCCTCAGGGCTGATGGATGGAAGATCATTGATGGGCAACAAGTTCTGATATGATTATATTTTACATTGTTCTATCTTTTTCCAGGGCATGGCCCAAATCTTTCTTTTCTTTGCCCACATACCCACATTCCATCACACACCTGACTATATCAGAATGGCCTCTAGTCATATTCCGATAATTTTTCATGTTGTACAGCCTTTTTCTTTCTTATAAGTACCTAGATATATCTAGAAAAATAACACAGACAAGTAGAATTTGCCTTTCTACACCCCCATTCTCACTAAACCTCAAGATTACATCAAAACTCTTTTCCACGCTGAACTGAAGGTCCTAATTTCAGACTAAAACACCAGATACTTGTCGTACCAATACCTGGAGCTACAGTTGAGTTTCCAATACCAAATACTATTTTTATATATCACCACATATTATATCTGCCTTGTGGGAGAACCACAACTCTATAAACCGGCACTTTGGCACCCAGGCCGGTTTCCCAGAACAGTGCCTAAGTGGAGGCTAAACACAGGGCTCAGCTCCCAGTAGATCAACAATAGATCACCAATTTCCCTAGTGATAGATACAATAAAATTCACAGTAAAATCCAGGGATTATTATCCTATTTGTTTCACCGACTCTCAGATATTCTGGAGCAGGAAAACCCCACAGAGATCTAATCTTCCACACCAAACTACAAAATCTAGTTGGATAACTTAAGGGATAAGTCTGGTTGACCAGACTCACAAGCCCAGCTTGTGCATGTATGCACAATGGAAGTTGGAAACTACTTGAAACTACTTCTATTGCTTGGGTTAAATTGGTTGCAGGGAGCCTCCCTCTGTTCCTTTATACCCAGACCACTTGACTTGGTACTGGAGTTGACATTTGCAGCACCTGTCGAGTTTCAAATCCAGAATTTCTGCTATCTTGTATTCAGGTTGCCCATTGATTTCTATAGGTGGATATTGTGGTGCCATGTATTCTACAAAAGGGTTGGGGGCCAACAGTTCCAACATAGAGATGGAAGACAGGGTGGATTGACTGTATGTTTTCTGGGAGGCAGAGGGTGTAAGTGTCAAGCGTCGGTTACTGACTGTTATGGCCCATGCAGCCAAACAAACCCACATTAAACCCCACAACCACCTGCACCATTTCCAGGACCTTTCCGATCGACCCAAGCCTGAACAACCAATTTCCGGATGTCCGACATACATTCCGAGGTTCCGCGATTCCGACCCTCCGAAGACTCCGAAATCAAGGTTCCGTTACTTTGATAACCGGCGCGCAGGACTATCGTGTACCTCACTCCCTTGTTCTCCTTTATATTGACCCCTTGTACTCCCTTTCCTCCTTGTTTTATGACCGCCAAAGATAGTACAAGGACAGTCGCATGTATATAGTCTTCCAGTCGACTAGACTATTCGCTAGTACGAATATCGATTTAGTCTTCCACCAGTTTCCGATTCAGTTCCAGTAAACTCCCACCTCCTTTCCGAAATTAGGGACAGACGATCGAGGAGGGCGCAACACATAAGTTGAAGCCAAGTCCCTTCGACCTCGAACACCTCAGTAACCGGATTGTACCATTCCGCGACCTGCCCTAAGTTCCCGGTGCCTCCGTCTCCGTCCGTAGTCCATCCGATTCCCGTCTTCGGTCCTCGGCCCCATTACGGACCTTCACGCTGACCCAGATAGCCCCTTCAGAAGCGCCAGCTAAACGCCTGACACGCGGACTTAACACTGACGGACTTTGGTATTGCCGAGGGGTGTTGGCGAAAAGGTCGGGCAGACTATGGCCAAGTCCTGCAGGCCAAGAGTAGTGGCATTGGCTTCAACATGCTCGTGCGTTGCGCCCTACTTGCCGTGCATGCCACTGTATTTGCCACAGACAGGTACTCGAGGGGATGCTGATGATGCCAGCTCGAGTCGAGGACTTAACAGAAGAGAAGAAGGTAGAAGGGCCTAAGCCTAGTCGATACCCAGAATGAGGAAGTATGTACATGCATGTCCTACTTATATAGGTTAAGAAGCAACATTTGGAATAAGGAATGTGGGACAACAAGGTATGCAGAGCATGTGGTCATTGTCCACAACGAACAAAATTAGAACAAGGAATGCAAAGCAGGGATAGAACAATAAAAGACAGGATAATAGAATCGTGACTCAAGGTGGGACAATAGAGGGTGGCCAAGTATAAAACAATGGGGTCGTGTCCGAGGATAATACAAGGACAGGAAGTCCCGAGGTGAAACGGACCGAGGAGTGTGGATGGCAGATGTGCCGAGCCGGGACCGGCGCACCCAGTGTTATGCATGCGACGCAGACACTTGGTCGTGGATATAGGATGATTGTTCGGTTGGCACTGCCGGTGGCTGGGTCTCGGTACGTGGACTTGACAGTAAGATACTAGTCTGTCAAGCCCCCGATACCAAGCTCCGGTTCACTTGGTAGTACCGACCGAACAATCCTTGCCTTTTAGTCCCACACACCAGTGACAAGTCATCCCTCACAAGTACATGGTCTCGGTCCGGTATATTTGGCTCATTGTTTGGTTCACTTTCCTCATCCTGTCCCCTCTATCCTTTGTCATTCCTTCATTCCCCTTCTTTCCCTGTAACCGATCCCCTTTGGGACATTTATTACTCACCTTTATTCGGTCATGGCCCTATTGATTTATATTCGGCCATTCTCCATTGTTCTATTCTCACTCACTCTTTTGTTCTCGGCCATACTTCATTGTTCTATTATCATCCACATTCCTTGTTCTATTCCTGATCATTGTGGACAATACCTCCACATGATTCTTCATACCTTATTGTTCTCCATTCCTTGTGCCACTCTGTTCCACATCTCACTTATTAGCCTATATAAGTAGCCAATGTATGTAGATGGTTCTTTGTTCTGGAAATCAACTAGGTTTATGCCTTCTTGTCCTCCCCTCTCCTGTCCCAAGTCCTTTACCTGGGCCGACACTCTCGGAACTCTCCCGGGTATCCCTCTGTCCCAAATCGGTGGCACACATGGGAAGTAGGGCGCAACGCATGATCACGTTGAAGCCATGCCACTATTCCCAGCCTGCAGGACTTGGCCACTCCTTGGCATTCCTGGAGCCTGACATAGTCCTACCTGGGCTATGACTTTATACGGTCCTGGGTATTTCTCAAATAGTTTCTTAGATGGTCTTGTCATTTGGATATTGTCCAATTTGATGAAAACCTTGTCTGTGATTTTGATTTCTGATGCTTGAGTCTGGTGTCAGTCTGCAGAGGTGTTGTAGCATTGTTAGGATATGTCAAGTCCACAATACCGAGCTCCTGTTATAACTGGGTAAAGCTGAGAGGTCAGTCAAGTCCTGCAGACCGTTTGGGGTGGCTAGGCTTCAACATGCTTGTGCATTGCGCCCTGCTGTTCCATGCATGCCACTGATTTGGACAGCAGAGGGACCTGGGAAGATGCCAAGAGTGTCGACCCGAGTGAAGGACTTTAGACAGGAGAAGGGCAGACAAGGGGATGTGAGCCAAGAGAGTGAGGAATTATCTATATACATCTGCTACTTATATAGGTTAAGAAGCAAGATGTAGAACAGGGTGGTATAAGGAATGGAGAACAATAAGGTATGAAGAATCATGTGGAGGTATTGTCCACAGTGATCAAGAATAGAATAAGAAATGTAAGCGAGAATAGAATAATGAAATATGGCTGAGAATAAGATAATGAAAGAGTGGGTGAGAATGGAACAATAGAAAATGGCTGAAGATAAAATGATAGGGCCACGACCAAATAATAAAGGAACAGTAAATGTTCCAGGGGAGAACAGGTAAAGGAATGGACAGGGAAAGAGAGAATAGTAAGGGGTAGAGGGGATAGGGTGAGTGGAGTGGTCCAGACAATGAACCAGATGTACCAAACCACAGGTATGGGTAGGGAATAGCACGGATTAGGCTAACCCGCATGGGTCACAGGGTCAGGTGCCCCTGGGTTTGGGTGCGGGTCAAGCTGAGAGCACCCATGACCCGGCCCAACCCGCCCCCTCAACTATGTACACATGCGCATGCACGCGTATGACATGACCGCACTGTATGCACACACGTATGACATGCACATGCTGACACGAATGCCCTGTAGCTGACACCAAAGCGCATGCGCCAATACCAAGGTGCCGACACCAAGGCACCGATGCCAATGTGCTGTCTGCGCACATGCTGATCCCAACGTGCCGTACGCGCACACCTATGACATGTGTCAGGATTCGGTAACACCAAGATATCAGTTAAGTCCTGCAAACCGTTCCGGAGTGGCTAGGCTTCAACATGCTCGTGTGTTGCGCCCTGCTGTTCCATACGTGCCACTAATTTGGGTAGTGTGAGGAGCCTCGTGAGGATGCCGAGGGCATCGGCTCGAACAAAGGACTTTTTAGAAATAGGAAACAGACAAAGGGGTGCGAACAAATTGATATTCTGAGTGAGGAACTATCTACATACATCCCGCTACTTATATAGTTAAGAAGCAAGATGTGGAACAGGGTGGCGTAAGGAATGGAGACAATAAGGTATGAAGTAACCACATGGAGGCATTGTCTACAGTGATCAGAAATAGAATAAGGAATGTAAGCGGGATTAGAATAATAGAGTATGGCTGAGAATAGGATAATGAAGTAGTGGGCGAGAATAGAACAATAGGGGATGGCCCAAGATAAAACAATGGCAGTGGTCAGGACAATGAGTGGCCGTCATGTTGTTTGGGGGAAACGGATCAAGGAGTGGATAGGGGGTGAAGGAACAATGAAGAGGATAGAATGAGAGGAGTGGTCCATATGATGTACCAGGTGTACTGAGCCGAGGCCACGTGGTAGTGCAAGATGATGTGGGCAAGGGCCGGTTAGTCGGTATTCCCGAGTGAGCTGGTACTCAGTGTTGCAGGCTTGACAACATGCACGCATGCGGTGCATTCGTGTCATACATCGCATGTGCATAAGGTGCGTTCATGTCGTATGTCGTGTGTGCGTACGGCATTCGTGTCGCATGTCGCATGTGTGTACGGCATGTTCATGTCACACATCGCATGTGCGTACGGTGCATTTGTGTTGCACGTCGCGTGTGCGTATGGCACGTTTGTGTCGTACGTCATGTGTGTGTACGGCGCATTTGCGTCAGCACATGCAGGTGCGGCGCGCACCCGACACCCGTCAACCCATGGGAAAAAACCCATGGGTTGACAGGTTCGGGGTTCCCATGGGACGGGTGTGGGTCACCCACATTTGACCCGTGGGTGACCCGTGCCATTCCCTAGGTATGGGGCTATGTAAGACTTGACATAGCCAGTGTAAATAGACTAAAATAATGTATATATAAGGCATAAAAGCTGTGTACATGGTCTGTGCATGATCAAGGCTATGCAAGGAAATGACTCATAGCCAGGTACTGAAAGTTAATTGGCTAGGAACCTTCTAGAATGTTCTACAACCTTCCATGTCCATTAATAGATAGAAGTTCTCGCCCTAGTGTAAATACAGTATAAAAGGAGGACATACGGCCTCCCAAAAGTAACAATATACATCATCTTCTATCCTATCAGTCTGTGTGACTTGAGTGACTCTTTTCTTAGTCATCTGTTGATTTTCCAGTGACAGGGATTAGTACAGTTGATTTTCCTATATTAGTCTTAGTTAAGTAGTTGATTTTCCTGCTTAATGCCAAGGGTTGGTGACATCCTTGTAATTCTAAAGGGTGAGATTGGCTATTGATTTTCTAATCAATTACATTCTGCTTTAAGGGGTTGATCTTCTCAGTCAATTTTCCTGACCAGAGATACTCTACATTTAATTTTTGTTGCCTCACAAGCAATACATTTGTCCTGTCTTTACCTCAGAGTGAATTAACTTGAATCTCAAGTCTATCTACTTATTTCCTCTAGCCTCTGAGCACATTCCCTTCTTTTAGGAATACTTGGACCCCGATAGTGTCTGTGAGCCTAATACAGACTTTGCAGACTATTAGTCTTTGCTGCTAAGAAATGCATTGCAATCCAGTCGTCTTAACTTTGTCAAGTTATTACAGAGGGTTGTAACCAAGGTACAAATATTAAATTATTTCCAGATTGTGCTGCAGCAAAGTTTAGTATTCTCTTAGACTTGTTTATTCCACAGTCATAGATATTGGAAGTGTTATTAACTTAACACCACAGTATTGACAGGTTACAAAACAGGCACAATGAATGAGTACGTTGAAGCCAAAGCCACTACTTTTGGCCTGCATGACCACCCATATCTTCGGCATTACAGACTGTCAAGTATACGTACCAAGATTCTGGTAATTTGGAAGTGGTAACCAAGCAGTCAGACTACATCCATGTACAAGTGCCCACACTGCATGCAAATCACTTGGTATGCCGGTCTTGGCTTAGCACATCCACCATCCACATTCCTTGCCCCTATCTCACATCCACTCTATGTCATTCACCATCCATTAATCCTACCATGCCCACTCCCTATTCCTCGACCCACATCACCTTGGGACATCCTGTCCTTGTTTTATCCTCAGCCATGACCCTATTGTTTTATAGTTGGACACTCCCTATTGTCCTATCCTTGGCCACATTCCTATTATTTTATTTTCTATTGTCCCAACCCTGTTTACATTCCTTCATTCTAATTTTACTCATTGTGGACAATATCCCCACATGCTGTGTATACCTTATTGTTCCACATTCCTTATTCCACATGTCGCTTCTTAACCTATATAAGTAGGACATACATGTACATACTTCCTCATTCTGGGTATCGACTAGGCTTAGGCCCCTTGTCTCCTCTTTCCTCTGTAAAGTCCTCTACTTGGGCCAGCACTTTCGGCACTCCCCAAGTACCTCCTCTGTCCCAAATTAGTGGCATGCATGGCAAGTAGGATACAACGCACAAGTACGTTGAAGCCAAAGCCACTACTTCCGGCCTGCAGGACTTGGCCATTACTCGCCCACATCTTCGGCATTACCAAAGCTTGACACCAACACTTGATATATATATAGAAATGGTAATGAGACAAAATTCAAATGGAGAAAGGTAGAAATAGATTTGAATGTGAAAATAGTTGATATGAAGAAATCTGTGTATACCAAGATGTTTCCTCTCCATCATTCCTGAATAAGTCAGGGTATTTGTCCATAAATGCTCCTAAAAATAACTAAAATATTGGTGAGGATGTCATATTGCATTTATAACACTGCTGTGAAGTCTTGTCCTCAGGGGAGTAGTATTAAGGTAGATATTGGAATTTTAGTGGTATTTTGAACTGTAGAATGCATACAGTCACTCGTATATTCCTTTATTCTCACAGTAAGGTGGGGTGGGGGTGAGATAATGTGAGATGAGGCTGGGGTCAGGTATTCACTGTCAGATAAGCTACAATCTCTCAAATTCCCCATCTCCCTTCTCCAATCTTTAATGTCCAATTCAATACAAATCAATGGCAGAGTAAAATAAATAAGTATCAGTATCAGTATCATCAAATAAGGGTTCCCTCCATCACAGATAAGGGAATAAGGACATGTAAATATAAAAACACCACTCTGAGAATCTCACCTGTGGAGAAGCAGGAGTGGGTGAGAGAGTGACTGTGTATTCCCAAAACTGTATGGTACTCTCATTGGCACCCAATGTTAAATCCGCATGTCAGCACTTAGTTAGAGGTTTCCGGAAGGGTTTCCGGAGGGTTCCAAATGGTTTCCAAAGGGGGGGTTCATACTCCGGGGATGGAGAGACAAAGGGTCAGACTCGGGATCGGAACCGGAATGGGGCAGGAGTTGGGAAGCGCCGGGGGTCTTAAGACTGTTCGCGGTATAGGGTGATACGAGTGGTTCGAGGTTGCAGGGACTTGGCTTCAACTTATGTGTTGTGCCCTCCTCGATCGTCTGTCCCTAATT
>QLPI01010541.1:0-12747 GCA_003314275.1 Chroogomphus rutilus
AAGTCCCTTACCTGGGCTGAGACTCTCGGCACTCTCCCAGGTATCCCTCTGTCCTAAATCGGTGGCACGCATGGGAAGTAGGGCGCAACGCACGAGCACATTGAAGCCATGCCACTACTTCTAGCCTGCAGGACTTGGCCTTTACCCATCCGACCCCTTCGGCTTTCCCGAGGCCTGTCAGTATGTCCGGAGCCTGACAGCCACGAAGTATAAAGTTCAACATTGCTGACTAATGGTCACGTGATTACATGACGAGATGAACATGGACTTTTTATTCTTCTTGGAAAGAGGATTCAAATTGGATCCACTGGTATTAATCCAAGTACCCCGGAAGTGTTGCAAATTAACGTGCACAGATAACAGAACATACCTGTAGATCGAGGGAATATGAATATGAGATTTAATGTCTCTAGATCGCTCTGTTCGATATCGATCTAACTACTTGGTTTTATATACTACAGAAAATAATAAATATTATTAATTGTCACACTAATCCTGTGCTCTCTGCGTCATTCATTTCTAAGCCAGGTGTCATTACACCTGGATCCCGTAGATCCATTACGGGGGATCTTAGCTGCCGTCATCCGGTTCATGTGCAGCCGGATTGCCGTCATAATCTTCAACACTCCCTGTCAAGTCCACGTACCGAGACCCATCCGTCGGCAGTGCCGACCGAGCAATTACTCTATATCCACGACCAAGTGCCCGCGTCGCCCGCATAACACTTGGTGCGCCGGTCCCGGCTCGGCACATTCGCCATCCGCACTCCTCGGCTCGTTTCACCTCGGAACCCCCCGTCCTTGTATTATCCTCGGACGCGACCCATTGTTTTATATCCGGCCACTCCTTATTGTCCCCTTTCGAGTCACGATCCTATTATACTGTCTTTTATTGTTCTATCCCCGGTTTGCATTCCTTGTTCTAATTTTGTTCGTTGTGGACAACAACCACATTGCGTTGCATACCTTGTTGTCCCACATTCCTTATTCCACATGTCGCTTCTTAACCTATATAAGTAGGACATGCATGTACATACTTCCTCATTCTGGGTATCGACTAGGCTTAGGCCCTTCTACCTTCTTCTCTTCTATTAAGTCCTCGACTCAGGCCGGCATCTTCAGCATCCCCCTGAGTATCAGTCTGTTGCAAATACAGTGGCACGCACGGCAAGTAGGGCGCAACGCACGAGTATGTTGAAGCCAATGCCACTACTCTTGGCCTGCAGGACTTGGCCATAGTCCGCCCGACCTTTCGACAACACCCCTCGGCAGTACCGAAGTCCGTCAGAATCCGGCGCTTGACACTCCCCCTCAATTCGGGCCGCGCCCGAAAACCTAATCTGCCAGATAAATATCGGTGTTGGTGTACGTCCAGCGCCTTGGTCATTAAATCCGCGAGATTATCCCTAGATCTAACGTAAGTGAGTGTTACCTCGTTAGAGGCCACTCGCTCGCGAATAAAATGATAAGCCACGTTAATATGCTTGGTTCGTGCGTGATAAGTGGCATCATGGGAAAGTGTGATGGTGCTTAAGTTGTCCGACCGCATAGATGTGGGTGTGGTCTGATCTATACTGAGATCTTGAAGGAATCTCCTAAGCCAAACAATTTGTTTGGCCCCCTCAGTCATTGCTATGTATTCCGCTTCTATAGTTGATAATTGTCAGGAGCTGGATACTGACGGACTTCGGTACTGCCGAAAGGTGTTGTCGAAAGGTCGGGCGGACTATGGCCAAGTCCTGCAGGCCAAGAGTAGTGGCGTTGGCTTCAACGTACTCATGCGTTGCGCCCTACTTGCCGTGCGTGCCACTGTATTTGCAACAGACAGATACTCAGGGGGATGCTGAAGATGCCAGCCTGAGTCGAGGACTTAACAGAAGAGAAGAAGGTAGAAGGGCCTAAGCCTAGTCGATACCCAGAATGAGGAAGTATGTACATGCATGTCCTACTTATATAGGTTAAGAAGCGACATGTGGAATAAGGAATGTGGGACAACAAGGTATGCAGAGCAATGTGGTTGTTGTCCACAATGAACAAAATTAGAACAAGGAATGCAAAGTGGGGATAGAACAATAAAAGACAGTATAATAGGATCGTGACTTGGAAGGGGACAATAAGGAGTGGCCAGATATAAAACAATGGGTCGCGTCCGAGGATAATACAAGGACGGGGAGTCCCGAGGTGAGAACAAGCCGAGGAGTGCGGATGGCGAATGTGCCGAGCCGGGACTGGCGCACCAGGTGTTATGCGGGCGACGCGGGCACTTGGTCGTGGATATAGAGTAATTGCTCGGTCGGCACTGCCGGCGGATGGGTCTCGGTACGTGGACTTGACAATAATGCAATTGTCCTTTGTTTCTTTGAACTCCACGCGATCGCGCCTCCTCCGAATATGGCTGTATAGCCGCCTATAGATAACGCGTCCGATCTATTGGCATAATCGGCATCGGTGAATACCTCTAAATTTAGGCCGGCGCTCTGTCTGTATGTAATGCCGTGATCACATGTTCCTTTGAGATAGCGGAGCACGTGTTTGATCGCCGTCCAGTGTTCCGTCCCGTATGACGTAGTGAATTGACTGAGATGTTGGACTGCAAAGGATATATCGGGACGGGTGCCAAGCGCTGGTACATTAGTGAACCGATCGCCTTGGCATATGGAATTTCCGGTGGACTCATCGCCTCTTCTGGGGTAGTTAATTTCGTATTTTTATTGAGGGGTGTTGACCCGGGGTTGGTGTCTTGCATACGGAATCGAATAAGCAACTTGTCGATATATGCATCTTGAGAGATCTTGAGTGTTCCTGCTTTCCTGTCCCTTTCAACCCTTATTCCTAATATTTTCTTCATCTCTCCCAGGTCCGTCATGTTAAACTCGGCGTTTAATTCCTTCTTGGTATGTTCCATCCCTCTTCGGGTGTTTGAAAATAGCCCGAGATCGTCCACATAAGCGGAAATTACATCTGTATTAGATCCATCGATCCGGATGTAAACGCATTCATCGGCTGAACTCTGAATAAAATGAAAACTTAATAGCGCTGATCGGAAACGTTGGTGCCAAGCCCGTCCAGCCTGCTTGAGTCCGTATAGCGCTCGTTTTAATTTTAATACGCGCCCTGATCCGTCATCGAAACCTTCGGGTTGATGCATGTAGATCTCCTCCTCAAGGGATGAATTGAGATAGGTGCCTTTGACGTCCATCATTTCGATCTCCCAATCGAGAGTGTTTCCGATAGCTAGTAACGTTTGGAGTGAGTCAAACTTGACAACAGGGGAGGAAACCTCGAAGTAATCCATTCCCGGCCTCTGTGTGAACCCTTGTGCTACAAGCCGTGCTTTTGCCCTGTCAAAATCTCCGTTTATTTGCATTTTTGTAGCGTATACCCATCGACAACCGATCGCTGTCCGTCCTGCTGGTAGCTCAACATAATCCCACGTGCCTATTTCATCGTGTTGATTCATTTCATTTATCATAGCCTCATGCCAGATTGGTGAGTCGATTTGCGTGATTGCTTCCACGTAATTCTCCAGTTCCATGACTATTTCCCGGCTTATAAGCGCCTGATTGGGATGCGTGGCTGGTTCCCCTGAATGGAGGAGCCGGTAATCTGGCCTGCCGGTCTTTCGGGTGCTACGCCGTACCTCTGGTGCTGGCGCTTGTTCCGGCATCTGTTGTTCTGTATTTGGGGTAGACGTACGTGGGTCAGGTGATCGCTCGCGTGGTGTGATCTCCCCCTCGAGCGACATGTCGTCATCTTCATTCGGGATTGAATATAATTTGTTGTCTGAGCTGTCAAATGTAATATTTCTGGAAATTTGGATTAGCCTTGATTTTTTATTGTAATATTTCCAGGCCTTTGAGTGCTCGGCTATCCCGACGAATAGATGTTCTTCAGCCTTTGGATCTAATTTAAATCTCCTCTGATCTGGTACCATGACCCAGCAACGTGTGCCAAATTCTTCTAACCTTGACACATCAGCTTTCTTACCAAAGAAGGCTTCATAGGGGGTAATTTCCGTCCCAAGCGCTCGGGTAGGTACCCTGTTCTTAATATAATTTGAGTACACCACTGCCTCAGGCCATAAGATCTTAGGTAGATCTTTAGCGAATATCATAGCGCACGCGTGTTCCAATAGAGTCCAATTGATCCGTTCGGCAATGCCATTCTGGGCCGGTGAGTATGGAGCTGTAGTTTCCATAATAATTCCATTTTGTGCGCAATAATCTTGGAATTTTTTGTTAATATATTCTCCACCATTGTCAGTCCTAATTCTTTTGATCTTTTTACCGGTTTGTATCTCCAGGAACTCCTTGTATTGTGGGAAATTAATTGTGACCAGATCTTTGGTCGGCCCAAAATAGATCTTGGTGTACCTGGTTTTATAATCCGTGTATGTAAAGAAGTAGCGCTCGCGCCCTGAACCTTCTACTTGAGCCGGGCCCCACACATCGGATACCACGAGGTCACCGATCTCCTGGACCCATTCATGTGATTCCTTGGGAAACGGCTCCACATGGCGCTTGCCTTGAATACATGCCATACATTGAGTTGGCGCTTGTGTGTCGTCGATCGTTAGCCCGTGACCAATTGATTCTTGTGTAGTGCCTGGATAGTATAGATATTAATATGGCCGAGTACCCGGTGCCATTTATCTAAAGTTCGTCCCTTTGTTACAGCTGCAAAGTCCTGTGCCTGACCCGGAGATTTGGTAATCACGTGCATCTTGTAAAGTCGGTTTTGTTTCCGTCCGATCGCAAATATAGTGCCTTTGGCGGAAATGAACTCGACCCCTGATGATGTAAATTTAGCTGTGTGACCGTGATCGGTTAGCCGCCCAACTGAGATAAGATTGTTAGGGGTGCATGTTTGACATCATGTAAGGTTGTCGGAAAGGTTTTGCCGTTCGCTTTGAATTGTATAGTTATTGTATCGCGTCCTCTGGTTTTAAGTGAGTTTCCCAGCGCAATTCCATCGATTTCCGATTTCTCTTCCGTGTATGTAATAAAATCGCTTCGGCTACGTGCGATATGCATTGTTGCAGCCATGTCGGCCAACCAGTCTGATGCCGAGATTGCCGCTGGTGTGACTTCCTTAATGTAGGCCATAAATGCTAGATCTTCCTCCTTAGATTGCTTGGCAGAGTCCCGATCTTTCGGCTCCTTGAACCACTTGGGTGCCTGGCCTTCTTTGCCGCCCCCTTTTACCCAACAATCTTTAATATAGTGCCCCTTTTTGCCACAATTCCGGCAATTCCCTTTGGTAGCACCGGGTGCTCTATCTCCACCCTTGCATCTGTTACCAGGGTTGTATTGTGCCTTAAGCGCTGTCTGTTTAATAGTACCGGTGCTCCGCGATCGATCTTCATCCAGGATTCTGGCGATCAAAGTTTTGGAGTTGATCGCTGTCCCGATTGCATTAATCGTAGTTATGAATGTAGCCCAGGTGTCCGGTAATGAAGTCAGCAATGTATTACTGAAGTCGTCATCGGAAATTAATTGACCCCTGGCATTCAGTTGTTGGTATAGCCCACGCATCTTCCGGATGTGCTCATCCATGTTAGCGCCGTCCATGGCCATTGTTCAGAAAAATTCCCGGCGGATATTAACGATGCCGATCGCCGCTTTAGATTCAAAGATCCCGTGCAGTCTGCTCCATATCTTTGTAGCAGTAGTATCCTGATCAATATATACCAGATACTCATCGGATATTCTAAGACATATCTCCTTTTGCGCCTTTTTATCTTTCTTTTTCCATTCAGCGATTGCCGTCTGTTCCGCTTTGGTAGGCACCCTGGCGTCTATCGGCTGTGGTTCCGTTTCCGATCCATCGGTTATAGCCCATAGATCTAGATCCTCTAAGACCCATTCTAGGCGCCGTCGCCACGTAATATAGTTCTCCCCGTTCAATGGGTCGACCTTGTAAGCGTTTGACGTAATAGACATAATAGACGGTGTGGGGTGTAATAGAGTTGATCAGTTACGGCCGGGGCCCATAACCTGTAGATCGAGGGAATATGAATATGAGATTTAATGTCTCTAGATCGCTCTGTTCGATATCGATCTAACTACTTGGTTTTATATACTACAGAAAATAATAAATATTATTAATTGTCACACTAATCCTGTGCTCGCTGCGTCATTCATTTCTAAGCCGGGTGTCGTTACACCCGGATCCCGTAGATCCATTACGGCGGATCTTAGCCGCCGTCATCCGGTTCATGTGCGGCCGGATTGCCGTCATAATCTTCAACAATACCAATGGTTTAAAAAAATTTCTCGCAGATTGAAAATTTCCAGATGGGTTGAATCTTGTTGTTTCGGTGTTTTCTATTATAACCTGACGAGTTTTTTTCCTACAGTGTTTAGCGATCATAAATTCAATGGTTGAATCCATTGTACTACTATTGGCCACCGGTTATCTATTATTCTCAGCTCTCTGTCCGGCCCCCAAACCCGCACCCCTCGCCTATCTCACCACGTTGACGTCGTCCTTCCTCCTAGGCACAGTGATCTTGATGTGCAGCCCAAATAGCTATACGAATCAATTTCCCATTATCACCACATTTGTGCACAAATGGCTGGTTGTGCCATGGATGTCCTGGGAGCAGAATATGGCAGTCCGCTGCAGGCTGAATCGGAATCATGTCGCGAGAATATTGTGCGTTTGCTTCTTAACCGGGGAGCAGATTCGAACTTCCGTGGGAGGATTGTTCGACACTGTACTGCAGGTGGCATCGGCAGCAGGCCAGAAGAAAATTGTGCGCTTGCGGTTAGACCGTTGAGCGGATGTGAACATTCAGGGAGGAGAATATCGCAGTGCGCTGCAGGTAGCATCGAGAGAACTTCATGAGAAAATTGTTTGCTTGCTGGTCGAGAATGGTGTTGATGTAAACGAACAGGATAGTTCTGCGCTGTGCTTGGCGGCGTCATGGAAGAACGAGTACATGGTTCAACTCCTCAATCTGGCAGCCGATGTCAACATACAAGGAACATATGGCAGTGCGCTGGCTGCGGCATTTATAGTACGTCACAAAAACATTTTTCACCTCCTGCTGGAGCAGGGAGCGGATATACACGAACGGGATGTTTTGTGCTGTACTGGGCGGCATCATAGGGGGACGAGGACATGGTTCGACTCCTCCTGGATATGGGAGCCCAAGGGAGGATCCGAACAATGTTCTAATGAAGCTCTGTCGATGCCGCCTGAAGCGCACTGCCATCTTCTCTCTGTATGTTGACATCGGCTCCCAAATTAAGGAGGGTTCAAAACATGTCCTCGTTCCCCCATGATGCCGCCCAGTACAGGCCAGAACGATCCTGTTCATTATATCGGTACCCTGCTCGACCAGCAAGCGAACAATATTCTCGTGAAGTACTGTCGATGCTGCTTGCAGTGCACTGCCATATCCTCCTCCCTGTATGTTGACATCGGCTCCCAAATAGAGGAGGACTCGAACCATGCCATCGTGCCATAATAACGCTGCCGTGTGCAACGCAGGACCATGCTGTTGGTTTATGTTGGCACCTTTCTCGATTAGCAAGCAAACAATATTTTCGTCAAGTTGTGTTGATGCCGCCTGCAGCGCTCTGCCATATTCTCCTCTTTGTATGTTGACATCTTCTCCCAGATCCAGGAGGAGTCCAACCATGTACTCGTTCCCTTATGACGCCGCCCGGTGTAGCGCAGAATCATCCTGTTCGTTTACATCGTCGCAGTTCTCGGCCAGCAAGCGAACAATGCTCTCGTGAAGTTCTGTCGGTGCCGCCTGCAGGGCGGGTTTGTCGAACGGCGAGTCAAGGTCTGTCCGGTTATTATTATCATGCGCGGATCGTTTTTTTGCACCAGACTGCACGTGTGGGATACTGATCGTATAGTTCTGGCCGACGATGATGGCCGCAGCACGCAGCTCGTTGCCAACAATATCGATCACTTGCTCGCTTTCCTTCCTTGCCATATTCTCCCCCCTGTAGGTTGACATGTTCTCCCAGATCGAGGAAGAGTCGAACCATCATGAAAGTTATTGAAAATAATGTGATACCTTCTAAATCCCGAGTGTGGCTACACACGTTTGATCAGATAACCTAAAGCTGATCTTCGTGACCTCGTTTGTGAAATGGCACTGCATGATCAATGTAACTTGATACACACTTGTGTGAGACCGGTTTGACTTACAAACATACTCCGTTCATTTGGCGTACCAGAGTAACAACTCCATCCCACTCCTGACCAGACCTGATCATCTGGATCTTCTTTCTGTATCACCTTGACCATGAATTTGATGGGGGGCGGGGCGGGATAGCCGCGATTGAAAATATACGACAGACCATCAATCATATAGTATTTGGCATTGGTGCAGGTATTGAGAGGCATAATGGATCAACTTCTGCAGGTCAGATTTTGGCAATATCGGTGGGGTAATCTGTTGGAATATACGGTCATCGCAAGTCACTCAAGCTTATTGTATCAGTTAACATTCTATTATTCCTATTGTCTACTATACATAGGGTACATCTCCTTATTGTTCTTGTTAGAACCAGGCATTATTGAGTCATTTATATATATATTCTCCACCAAAACTCCAATATCTCCCCCAACCATCTCCAGATCAGGACGCAACTTCATATTAAAGTTACATACATCATGAGGAACCTAAGATAATATTTGCATGATTTTAGGAGCGGGTTTTACCCCACACTGTCTACCCGGCCCCATACCTACCCCAAGGGCCGGCTCACCTCATCTGGACTCGTTGGGAAGGGGATACACTGGCATGTGGATTTCTATTCAGTTCATCTTCTATTCTATCCTATTTCTATACTTCCCCCTGTGAAGTTTTCGTCTGTATCATCCCCACCGCATATATGCGGGTGTACCATGCGCACGGCCGCATTAGGCCGGCTTCTAACTTCACTCCGTGAAGTTTTCACTTATAAATAATTTCTCTATTTCATATAAAGTACGAACACTTTGTAGTAGTATAAACAAGCAATTATAGTTATTTCGTTGCCCCCCATCGCACTAGCCTTTAGGCTATACTTAAATATCTTTGCCTCGCGCTGAACCGGAAGGTTAAGCGCCGAGCGCACTTTCCTATTCAGGACTAAGACACCAGCTACTCGTCGTACAGCAAGGCCGGGTCACAGTTGGGTTTCCAACCACATATATCATATTACACTACTAGACATTATATCTTACTTGTGGGAGGACCACAAATCTATAAACCGACTCTTTGGCGCCCAGTCCGGATTCCCGGTACGGCGCCTAAGCGGAGAGTAAACCCGGGACTCACCTCCCAGCAGAATTGCCTTAGAGCAATATATTTCCTAGTGATAAATACATCTAAATTCACAGGAAATTCCATAGGATTATTATCCTATTTATCCCATCGACTCTCCGATACAATAGCGCGGGAAAACCCCAGGAAACCCTATCTGCCAGACCCATCTACAGATTAAAAGTCTCAGATTAATCTACAGTTCTCACCATCTCATTGTTCTATGTTTCCACTTACACACAATAAGGATAGTATAGTATAAGTACACACCGTTTGTAGGACGAGTTCCTCAGACTCGCATCTGATCACTCGTCCCAGGTAGTTCCTATTTATTAATACTAGACTCGCATCTGATCACTCGTCCCAGACTGCGCCAATACAATCCTAGTCAGCAATGGTACATGTGGTGGCCATGTGGCATCCATGTCTCGTATTGGATCGTGTACCAATCAATTCCGGTGTCGCTGATCAACAACTGCACAAAACAGACGGGGAATTATATTGCATGTGTGACCAATGTCACAGGGCAGACAAGGACTTGTAAGTGCCGCTCGAATTATTCAACAACTCAGCTATCCTATATCAACGGTGGAAGACCCCTGATCAATACCATAAAATATTATATGTGAGTCGGCATGGCGTCCATGTGACTTCTTCAGGATCTCCTCTTTGCAATTGCCATTGGATCATTCCCGCACAGAATTTCTTTAAAATAACTTATTTTAGAATAAACCATTTCTCTGAACCGTTCACCCAGTCCAGGGCCAGTCCCCACCCCATGGCTATTGTGTGGATTGTTTAATCCACGGTCTTGATTTAGTTCTTTCATGAGAACGGCCAAATAACAATGTATTTAAAGAAAATGTGACATAGCATCCTCAATGCGGGTTACTAGAGCTAGCATGATGAACTTCAGCCGACTCCATCTCATCAAGTGTGCTCTAATGATTCTGAGACAGGATCGGCGCCATCCAATGTGAAATGCTCAATATACCATGTGGCCCTAAGTTGTGGCGCACCAGGTCAACTCTCCGAAGGTGAAGCTGAGGCCAACTGAAGGTTTCAGACTCAGTCGTTAGGGTTCGACAAAAGCGTGCACTTGCACCTCAATTTCTTTCTTTGCTTCTTTGGTCTAGGTGGATAGATGTATACAAATAACAATTTCTCCATAGAAGCTGTCATCTACATGGTCTAGTTCTTTTGTTCTGGTTGCACACTCCATTCCAACAGATACTAATGAATTACCATGCATTTTTAGCATGATTGTGTTCATATATTGAACTGCGCCCATATTTCTGTACGTCAAAGTTGTCATGTTCTATGGGGAAAGGCTGCCATGTCCTGTTTACATCGCTGTATGATCTCCACGACCGTGCTCGAGTCGTGGCACAACTTTGTGTTGAAACGAGGGGCGGAAGGAGCGGGAAAGGGGAGAGGAGGACAGCGGTAGAAGGGGATGGAGAGAGGCCGGTAGCAGGAACAGACAGATGGAGCGGCCGAGGAACATGAAGAAAAGGGATCCGAAACACAATGACAATTAGTAACGAGTTATAGACAGAACAACGGTACAACTTACGCGATATCACAATTTGGAATGGGCGAACAATGGTACCGGACACAATGAATGCACGCGCAGTAGGAACGGAAGGTACATGGGAACGAGGCTAGAGGACGAGACACGAAGGAACAGGGCAGGGTCAGTAGAGAGAAGATTCACAGTAGACAAGGGAAAGGACTTAAACTATAGAGGACGACACACGGCCGCACCGGAGCGTACACACGCGATATCTGAGGAGAAAAGATAACGAGATGAGAAGGGACACCGATTGGGATAGGATCCAGGGTTAGAGACTTACCAAGGACAATGAACACTTTGTAGCATAGCACAGTTCAGTACGAGATCGCAGTTGATGACGTGGAAGGGGGGATCACAAAGCAGGACGGCGACCCTGCATCCGGGTCTAGAGTGCCGCCGTCGCATTAGAGAGGAATTGTTTCATAGTACCGTGGTTCACTCACATATAAAAACTAGACAGTTACTAGAGTATAGATCACTTCTAGTCTCACTTGTCTCTCGATCGATCGGAAAGCTCGACGCCTACGTGCGCAATCGAAGCTTCAGGCCAACGTATATTTCAACCATCTTGTCAAGAACCCGGACACACCAGGATAACTTCCTTAGGTGTAGTAAACCGTGTCTACAATTTTTCTTCTCATACGCTTTGCATTTCGAGCATCCCGCAGTGTTTACTTTTACCCGGTCAACTGTGCACCACCTTCCCGGACCGGCGCCTAAAGACATTGATATACGCCGGGCATATCATCGCATATACAGGCTCAATAAACTATGCAAAATACAATAAAAATATAGAAAATACACTAACAAAAACACGCACACCCCCGCTACCATTGCCCCCGGCTTTTAATTATTACTTTGGTCTGTGCCATCTGCAACAAATGATATTCTATAAACTTGTGGGGAAAAGGGATACATTCTTCGGCCAATGGTGGCGCAACCCTGATCGGCTGATCGGCAACATATAGAGGCCACGAACACACCGGTTTAAATATATCTGTTATCTTGCTCAATCCTTAACATTTAGCAGATGCCAACCTAATTAATATCGGTAACCTTACTCAATCGGTGGTGCGACTCTGGTCCCCATGTTAAATAAAGAAACCATATATTGGGATCATATCGATCAGAATCTGTGATTTCGTTACTGGTGGGTGCCTCGACCCGGATCAGGTAAGATCTACTCAGCGCCAGAAGCGGCAATCAATTCCAGGAGCATGTTGCTACACCGGTCCGAGAATGTGTGATGGCAGGGAAGGTCTAATAAGACTGATAACTGACACACAGCGCAACAAGTGCCTTTGGGGCTTGTCAATATGGATGCTAAAGACATGTATATAACAAAGTAACTACTAACCTTTGGGGCTTGTCAATATGGATGCTAAAGACAAGGCCCAAAGGTGCGCAATGGTGCATTGTTATGGGCGCTTATTTTAAGTGCCAGAGAACACACATGCAAAAGAGAAAAGTGTAAAAGAGAACCAAAGATGCAAGTGCAAAACACAAATGCAGGGGAATAAAATCATGACCCAACACCCCCCCCCTGATGAGTTACTACTGCAATACTCACATACGCTTTTCAATCCCCATCAGTTTCCTACACCTCTCCACTTTAACTCGCTCCAATGGCTTGGTGAGTAGATCAGCAGCCATGTCAGTGGTGGGAATGAAGAGAGGACTAAGCGTGCCAGCTGCAACTTCATCACGAAGCCAGAAGAACCGCAAATCAAGGTGTTTCATCCGACCGTGGTGTTCAGGGTTTTTGGCAACAGAGATTGCAGATTGGTTGTCAATGCAAAGGGTAGAGGGTGAATCAAATGTATACCCAAGTTCACTAAGGAACTGTCTAAACCAGACCACTTCCTTTCCAGCATGAACAGCAGCAACAAATTCTGCCT
>QLPI01010543.1:0-11661 GCA_003314275.1 Chroogomphus rutilus
TCCCCTGTCGCCATGCAGAACAGTTCATGGAAGTATTATATCTTGTTCATAGTCCTCAACCTCGTCGATTTTCTCATCATAGCGTTCCTCTTTCCGGAAACTAAAGGTACCGCGTTTACTCACTTTCTTCTTCGGGCTTTCGAATGAACTCTGGTGTTTAGGCAAGAGTTTGGAAGAGATGGCCACCGTGTTCGGGGATGAGGTTGATACAGGCGACGTCCTTGCGAAACGCGGGGATCACGTCACGGGTGTGAAGACGACGAGTTCCGCATACAAACAAGGCGGTGAGAAGGAGAGTTTCGGAAGCGGTAATCATGTCGATGTTTTATGACGGATGACTGTGGTACGAGCCTTACGAGGGTAAATATCAACTCATCATGAAAGTCTTTATATTTGGCAGTCAGTTGAGAAACTGATAAAATATAAACTTATAATATGACAAGCATGCATATATTTCAACCATTCGCTCCCCTATGATCATAAAACATTCGGTATTAACAAAATTGGAATATTCCTAATAATTTTTCATCTGCTATATCCAGATGCTAGTGATGTCTCGGTAAATATTGTCTACTAACAGGCACGCCTAGTTTGTCTTTCAAGTATACCTAGTATGGGTAGACCCTAGATCTGCGGCTCACAATGTCAATGCATCTGTTTTGGTGACCTGAGTCAACTCTTTCCTAGTGTCTATATTCAGTGGCATACCAGGACCCCTGAAAATAAGGGAGGAGGTTCGCCAGGCTCGAACGGCGAAAAGTTCGGACGCGGAAATTGGGGCCCAGGGAAAAAGATTCGGACACAGACAGACCTATCCCAAAGGGGCAAAATTTCGTTCGGACAGAGAGAAAAAGATAGAAAAATATGTCTGGGCCTCTCTCTACCCGGTTTCTACGTACAGTTCCATGTAAAAACAAGACAAGACAAGTTGGACTACTAGAGGCGAGAGCATGCGAGAGTCACGCATACCTCACCTTTTCCTTCCACCGTGAGTTTGACTCTTCACCTGGCTGATCATGATGCTTCCTCTTCAGGCTAACCTCTTCCATGAGCTTTGAGTCTGTGCTCACATCTGAGGTAGGGGGCAATGTTCCCTTGTCGCTGAAAGCACTTGTTAATGGAAACGGGCATCAGGCCTAGTGCGAGCATAGGGGCTAGGGGAGTTAGGACCGGTACGCCGTCCCATGGTTACATACCACATTTTCCTTTATCCTCACGCATGGACTTGATGGCCGATACGTACATAACCCCTCATGGGCTTTTCTCAAACCTCAGCTATTACACTTTCGTGTCCGTCTGAGGTATGCGTACTTTTTCACTACAGATTACTAGTTACTGATTGTCTACTTAGTTAACTGCGCGACCGTTTTCAGGTACACAATATAGCCGTTACACTTTCGTGTCCATCTGAGTTAACTGCGCGACCGTTTTCAGGTTATGGGCCCCGGCCGAACTTAGACAGACACAAACAACAAAGACAGCAGCTCGTCTACTAACACTTTACGGCCAACTACCCCACAATGACTACTACGAAGAGTACAACAGGATATTCGAACCCCCTGATCTTCACCGATGAGGAAAAGTTCGATGGCACCAACTGGCTGGACTGGAGCAAGGCGATACTAGTCGCTGCTCGCCTCCAGGGTGCCCGGGCATACCTCGAGGGAAACATTACCATCCCTACTACCACGGCTACCACGAAAACCACAACCAGTCCTACAATCACAACTACAACAGCTGAAACACCTTGGATATCGCTCACCCCTTCCTTTGATGAATACGATGTTCACGATGCCTGGACAATGGCGCTCCTACGCTACAACATCAAGAACCCTACGGGTCTTGGCGTCAAAACTAATGGTACTGCAGCAGAAGCCTGGACCTCCCTAGTATCCCAGTACAAGATCACGAGCGACCTCGCACTTGTCAATGCACAGCGGGAACTACGTGGGATAACCTATCATGACGGCGATGACCTCCTTGCCCATATCGCCAACCTCCGAATGAAGTGGGTGAAGGCAAATTCCATCGGGGCAGCGATCAAAGACACCGACTTCCACATGATAATCTTGCAATCACTACCAGCATCGTGGGACTCCCTTGTCGCAACCCTTGACACCTACAAGTCCTTGGGAGACGTCATAGCCCGCATCACTATGCATTGGGACCGCATCAACCGCTCAGCTAAGGTCACAACCCCTAACACATCGGCGATTGCACTCAAGGTGGACACCAAACGGGTGGCCCGGAACCAGCTCATCTGCACCAACAAGAACTGTGGTAGACGCGGTCACCTCATCACAGACTGCTACTGGGAAGGAGGAGGAAAGGAAGGCCAATTCCCACCAGGCTTTGGGCGAAGAGGGGGTGCAACAGGCTCAGCATTGTCGACGGTCAGCCCCACATCCCCGTCTCCCACACAAACCACAGCGAAGGTGGCAGACACTGAGACTGCATACGTGCTGACAGTGGCATTCACCCCTTGCGATCAGAGGGATACCCCACCCACAATCCATTACGGTGATAGACACCACCACCAACCGGAAGAAATGACTGCGTACCTCATATCGGACAACACTGAGACAGTTGTACCTAGAGTATCACATGTACCAGAGGAGACAGATGTCCAGGCATTAATGGCAAATGTAGATGAATACAGTGTACTCACTTATGCAGACTCTGGGGCAAGCGATCACTGCTTCGGAAATAAGAACGATTTCTCCTCTTATATCAAGTTTCCTGAAGCACGAGAAGGGCAAGCTGCAAGCAAAGGAGCATGCTTCAAGATCCTAGGTAAAGGAACCATGATCAAAGAGTACCGCTCCAATGGGAAATCCACCAAACTCACTTTCCAGAATGCTCTCCACACCCCCGACTTTGCAGCTAACCTAATGTCCATTAGCCGTTTTGACATCGCAAACATCACAGTCCTCTTCGGTGCTGGAGAAGCTGTATTCAACGATCCAATGGGCAAGGCCTTCATATCAGCAAAGCGAGTACAGGGAATGTATGTCCTACCTGAAGTGCCCCCAACAGCAATGCCAGCAAGATCTCATGAGAAACCAGTAACGATTGATAGATGGCACCGCCGCTTTGCACATGCGGGAATATCGGCGATACGAGAACTCAAGAGCAAAAACCTAGTCGACGGACTGGACATCACTGCCGGAGAGAGCCTACCAGGATCATGCGAGGACTGTATCTATGGGAAGCAAACCTCGAGGCCATATGATGAGGTAGTCACCCCCGAACTGGAGGTACTGGAGCAAGTCCACATCGACCTTTGGGGACCATCACGAGTCCAGTCGACCAGGGGAGCGAACTACATGATGTTGTTTACCGATGGCAGGTCATAATTTAAGAAACCATACTTCCTATCAGAGAAATCAGCGGATGCAACCCTCCAAGCCCTGAAGGACTACAAGGTGGAAGCAGAGAGGCAGACAGGCAAGAAGCTGAAGATAATCCGGGTTGACATGGGGAAGGAGTTCATCAACAAAGCGATAGAAGACTTCTGCAGGGAATATGGAATTATCATCGAGTCAACTACACCGTATGCACATGCCTCTAATGGAGTCTCAGAAAGGGCAAACCGAACAGTCATCGCAGGCGTACAATGTGTACTCAGTGACTCTGGAATGAAACCGTCACTCTGGGCAGATGGTGCATCATACGTTGTCTACACACTAAACTTCATACCCTCATCACACCACAAAGGGAAGGTACCAGCCGAAGTGTGGACAAAGAAATGACAAGATGTATTGCACCTTAGACCCTTCAGATGCACAGCGTATGCGAAGGTCCCTAAAGAGGTTAACCCATCAAAACTGAGCCCAGCATCAGTCAAGTATCACCTTATCGGGTATTACGGACGTGAGGGCTATAAACTCTTTGACAAAAACTCTGGGACATTCATAAAAAATCGGAATGTCATCTTCGAGGAAGGGTGGGGAAACCGAACACTCCCTATACCACATGACTACTCCCCCAAAGACTTCCAGATATTCCCAGATGAACCACCCTGTTTAGAACCCCCAGACACGACAAAGACCGCCACCACAGGACAAATCATACGCGATGTTGTACCTATTGCACCAAGGCACAAACCAATGGATGTACCATACGAGAACCCTCCAGAGCCAAGATGAACTACTATACCACAAGCAGCACGCCAAGCACAACTCACCCCCACACAAGTCACAATACTACGACGCTCCACACGCAACGTCACCCAAACAACAGCGGCACGAGAGTCACGTGAATCAGAAGAACACATAGCCGCAGCCAGACAGGGTAATGAGGCTTGGGCAATAGATAAGAGCACAACCACATGTGCGAACTACGCACACACTTGACCCATAGACCCCGACCATGACCTAGACTTTGACGTGGTGACAGCCCTCCTAGCATCCACTAACCCGAGTCTAGATACCTTCCTACCGAAATCTTATGCTAACGCGCTCAAGCAGTGGGACCTCTGGATGCCGCCAATGGAAGCAGAGATAAAGAACATGGAGGATAGGGAGGTCTTCACTAAGGTACCACGCCCAAAGGACAGGGAAGTTGTGGGCTCAAAATGGACTTATGACCTGAAGTACGACTCGCTGGGTAGAGTTGCCAAGAGGAAGGCACACCTCGTGGCAAAAGGCTTTACTCAGATACCGGGACTCGACTTCGAGAAAACTTATGCCTCCATTGCCCGCTTGGAATCAGTACGGATGGTGAGCGCAATCATTGCATTCTACGACTTACGACCTTGGCAGGTTGACTTCATCGCCGCATACCTGAATAGCAAGAATAAGTTCCTAGTCTACATGGAGCAAGCACCTGGTTTTATCACCCCAGGGGAGGAAGACATGGTAAACAGAGTTGATAAAACAATATATGGCATGATGCAAGGGGCGCATGACTGGGAGGATGAACTGGATGGCACTTTCAACATGCTCAGATACTATAGATCCAAGGCAGACCCATGCATACGACATCAGCTCGTCAATGGGGAGTACACATTATCGTGCACCTATACTGACGACATCTTAGGAGGATCAACATCCACATCTGAGGAAGCCAAGGCAATAGGGGAGCTTGAGAATTGCTACAACATCAAGAGGATCAAGGAGCCTGGGGGTGGAAGGTATATTCTCGGCATGAGCATGAACCGAGATGATGATACAGGCACCATTACCCTTTCCCAACGTCCCTACTATGAACGACTCCTGGAAAGGTTTGGGATGAAGGATTGCAACCCTAAGGCTACCCCACTCCCTACTGGCATCACACAGACCAACCTTGATATCCCGCCCACCGATGAGGACATGCACTACATGATGGACAAGCCATACTGGGAGGCACTTGGATCCATCATGTGGCTACAGGCTGCCACCTGCCCCGATCTCTCATTTGCAGTCAACGTGCTTGCACGGTATCAATCAAACCCAGGACCGCGATACTGGAAAGTATTACAACATGTCCTCGCATACATTAAAGGAACTATGAACTACAAACTCTCCTACTATTGCAACTCGAATGAAGGGATTAACCCAATTGGGTTCGCAGACTCAGATTATGCGGGAGACACAATGACCTGCAAATCGACCTCAGGATACGTCTTCAGTATGGCAGGTGGACCAGTCTCATGGAGCTCAAAACGTCAAGCCACGATTGCCCTCTCAACAATGGAGGTGGAGTATATAGCACTCAGTAGAGCATGCCAACAACTTACATGGATGTACTCCTTCATGAGCGAGGCAGGCCTGGAGCAGGAATGACCTGGGATCCTTTACAACGACAACGCCGGTGCAGTCGCACTTACCGAAAACGCGAAAGGACATGCAAAGCGCAAACATATCCACGTATGCCACCACTATGTCCGAGAGAGGGTAGATGAAGGAGACATCAAAGTCATACATGTTCCCTCGGAAGATAACAAGGCTGATATATTCACAAAGCCCCTACCATGAATTCTACACGAACATAATGTCAAAGTGCTAGGACTACTGGGACCCAAAGCCGTTTAGGGGAGTGTTAATAGAAACGGGCATCAGGCCTAGTGCGAGCATAGGGGCTAGGGCAGTTAGGACCGGTACGCCGTCCCATGGTTACATACCACATTTTCCTTTATCCTCATGCATGGACTTGATGGCCAATATGTACATAAACCCTCATGGGCTTTTCTCAAACCTCAGCCGTTACACTTTCATGTCTGTCTGAGGTATGCGTACTTTTTCACTACAGATTACTAGTTACTGATTGTCTACTTAGTTAACTGTGCAACCGTTTTCAGGTAGACAATATAGCCGTTACACTTTCGTGTCCGTCTGAGTTAACTGCGTGACCGTTTTCAGCACTGAATGTAGGACTGCCAGGAGCAGCGACACTCGACCAGGTCGAGACATCCTCACCCATATCCTCATCCGTGTCTTCTATCTCGATCTCCTCTGCCTCGACCTCATTGTTCTCCATCTTGACCTCGACATTCTCTGCCTCAACTTCGATGTTCTCCTCCTCGACCTCAATGTTCTCCAAGTATACATCACTATCTGGTTTAGCACCCACATTGGCGGAGCTCGTAGAAGTTCGGACACCCACCAGACATAGGTGTGGGCGGGCGGGAGAATTGTTCAGACTAGGACAGACCTATGTGAAAATCCTGCCCCAAATTTGTTCGGACGATTGGCGAACCTAATAAACTTGGAAGCTAACCACACGAGCTATCACTGCGAGTGATGGTAGTTCGTTCATTTATAGTTCTACTTTGTGTACATGATACTCTTACCTGCGAGTGATGGTAGTTCGTTAAAGGCTCGCTGGCACTTAGCTAAGCAGCCGCCGGATAATGGAATATCCATTGCCCCTTCTAATACACCCCCTCAATGTAATATTCACATGATCCCCAGTCCCAGACGATGTCGTTTGACTAGTATTCGAGGGAGTGCCTTGGTGAGGATGTCGGAAGTCATTTCTCCTGTTGGGATATAATGCACCTCCACCTCTTTGTTCCTAACTACTTGGCATATCCAATGGTGGCTGATGTCAATATGTTTCATTCGACCATGGTGCTTGGGATTTTTTATGACAGCCAGTGCAGATCGATTGTCCATCATTATTGGTGAAGGATTTTCAATATTGAAGTGTAATTCCTTTAATAATGTCTGCATCCAGAGAACCTCCTTTCCCGCTGCATCAGAGGCAACATATTTGGCTTCGGTAGATGAGAGGGCAATTGTCGCTTGCTTCTTGCTTGACCAACTGATTGCTCCTGTTCCCATCTTTAGTACATATCCGCTGGTGGAGCGTCGAGTGTCAATGCATCCAGCATGGTCGGAATCACTGTATGTGATGAAGGGGTGAAGGAAAGATGTGGGATCGCTGGCTCGGTAGGTGAGCTTGAGATCTATAGTTCCTTTAAGGTACCTGAACACATGTTTCACAGCCTGCCAATGTCCTCGACCAGGATTGTTGTTGAACTGTGCAAGTTTGGCAACAGAGTATGCAATGTCCGGACGGGTTCCAATAGCAAGGTACATGAGGGCACCAACGGCATTCATATAAGGTATTTTTGCCATTTCTTCTGTTTTGCACTTGGTTGTCGGACATAGCACTTTGCTAAGTTGGATTCCTGGATCCATCGGTGTGGAGACCAGATTGCACTTGGTAAGTTTGAATCTGTTGAGCATATTTACAATGTATTGTCGTTGAGATAACTTCAGTGTTCGGTTTGCCTGATCATAGTCTATCTTGATGCCAAGGAGGTATGAGGTCAGCCCAAGGTCTTTGATTTTGAAGAATTTTTGTAGATTGTCTTTGATGAGGGTTATTTTGTAGCGATTGTGTGACACAACTGTTATATCATCAACAAATATGGGTAGTATAACACGTATCTCATCTGTTATCCAGATATAAATGCTTAGGTCAGATTTGATTTGGGTGAATCCAATTTTCTCAAGTGTTTCGCTTAGTTTGTGGTACCATAGACGTCCACTCTGTTTGAGTCCATAGATTCCTTTCATGAGTCGGCAGACCCATTGTTTCCCGTTCTCGCTGTGCTTTTGGAATCCTTTGGGTTGTCGCATATAAACGTTGTATTCCTTCTCTAGCTCTCCATTTAGGTATGCGTTTGAAATATCAAGTGACTCAATAAATTCCCCAGCGAGTGCTGCTTGCGCTAATATCACGCAAAGGGCTCCAAGTTGAGCAGTTGGTATAAAAACTTGATCATAGTCGATACCTGGACGTTGATTATCACCTCGAGCAACTAATCTGGCTTTGTAGCGATTAATGATGCCATCTGCTTGGCGCTTGATAAGAAACACCCATCTCAAACTGATCGCTCGCTGTCCCTCTGGTAATTTGACTAATTCCCAAGTCCCGTTTGCCAGGAGCACATCAGTTTTGGCCTGAGTGGCCTCCATCCATTTCTCGCGGTCTGGTCCTGCCATTGCTTCTTTCCATCCGCTGGGTGCATCCTCTGGCTGCATGGCAGCTCCGAAAGCTCGTTGAGTGGAAAGATCGAACACGATTTCAAAAGCGTCGAGAAGAGGGATAAACTCATCCGTCATTCCATATACATAGTTTCCCGACTTGATCATGCACGTCCCAGAGCATATTTCTTCACTTTTGTCAGTGTCACTTATGACAATGTTGTCAAAATCGGTGTTGCCCAATCGGCTGTCGTTGTTTACACCTCTCTGATGCACCATTTGGGGTGGATCACCCCCTGTAGGTGCATCTTCTCCTTTTTGCTCTTGTATTCCAATGTCATCTCTGATTTCATCAATGTTTCCTTTAGTAATTTGGCCAGGTCTGGGCTGTCTGTGAGCGATAGGATGAGTCGTGCACTGGGTTGATCCTAGCAAGTCAGCGTAGTCCATGACTCTCGATTTTTGGATCGGGCGCGATCCTTGCGCAACAAGCAGACCCACTAGAGCGTGACGCACTGGTTGAAGCTCGATCGCAGGAAGGGGTATTTCGGGTTGAGCTGCTGGATTTTGAAGATCTGGATCAGGTATTGGTGGAGTTGGTGGCTGCTGGTTATGATTTTTGGGTAGGTCATCCCCTTCATTTGGCCAGATAGCATGTAGAGGTATGATGTTGGTATTTGTGGCTATTCCAGGGAATGATGTCTCATCAAAAATGATATCTCTTGACACTGACACCTTCTGTGTTGCAGGGTTGTATACTTTCCTTCCCTTGAAACCATCTTAAAACCAAGGAATATGCACTTACTAGTACGGGGCCCTAGTGATTCACGCTCCCTCTTCTGGATGTGAACATACGCTCGACATCCAAAAGTCCTGTACATAGTAAGGTCAGGCTTTTGTCCTTTCCAGACTTCATAAGATGTCATGTTAGAGAGTGCTGATAATGGTGTGATGTTAAGAATATGTGTAAGGTAGAGGACAGCTTGCCCTCAGAACATCACTGGGAGTTTTGCTTGGTTAAGCATGCTGACTACACCTTCAGTGAGAGTTCGGTTGAGACGTTTGGCAACCCTGTTTTGTTGGGGTGTTGCTTTGGTTGTGTGCTGGCGAGAGATCCCTTTATCCTGGCAGTATTTGTTAAACTCGGCTCCAATATATTTGCCACCTTTGTTGTCTCGAAGTTGTTTGACTTTTCTTCTGAGCTCTAGTTCAACTTCGGCTATATATTCTTTAAAGCACGCAAAAGCATCACTTTTCTTCTTTAGGAGGTATACCCTTTTGAAGCGACTGTTGTCATCAACAAGCATCATCCAGTAGCAGTATCCATAGGGTATTCTCGGCAGTGGACCATGAATGTATGAATGTACTCGACCAAGTAGCTCACTGGAGCAGTTCAAGGAGGGGTGAGGAAATGGGTCGCGATGATGTTTCTCTGCAATGCAGTGCTCACATATATCATGTAGCTTACTCTTTGGATCAATAATGATGCCTTGAGCAAGGTCCTCTTTGATAAGTTGTTCAAGTCGATCCTTGCCGATGTGCCCAAGGTGTTGATGTAGGATGGAACGAGTGGTGCGTGTCAGAAAAGTACGTTCACAGTGTAGTAGGGTTGTTCCATCGAGTGTACCAATGCTTCGACATATGGATCCCATAAATAGTAGAATGTTATTCTTGATAAATGATATGCGTTCTCCTTCAATGATGATTTTGAGTTTATTTCGTCGCACAGCAGAGAGCACAGAGAATAAATTGTTCTCGAGATCAGGAACATACAACACTTGACTGAACTCTACAGATTTGGCAGGCTTTCCATCAATTAAGGGGGAGAACACGACACTTCCTCTGCTGGTTGCCCATATGACATCATTGTTTGCAAGTCGTACGGGTATTCTGCATGGTTCCATGTCACAAATCCACTCTCGATGTGGTGTCATATGTGCTGTTGCACCTGAGTCTGCATTCCAAGTCATGTCAGTACATGTGGAAGTGCATCGGCAATAAATGGGACTTGCAAGCTTGGCTGCCCGAGCGATGCTTGCAGCTTCTTTGGCAGAATCATTGGAATTATTCCCATCATCGGCCGTATTAGCATGCTTAGTATCCGGTTTGTCTTTAGGCTTCTCTTGCCTGTCTCGTTGTTGCACTTGGCAGTCTTTCGTGTTATGCGTAGTATTTTTCCCATGGAGCAAGCATCTGAATACAGCCTTGTTGGTAGAGGCTGTCTTGCCTTTCACAGCAAGTGCACCGGCAGATCCTGAAGGCGTTGATGCTGCGGCGATGTCATCCGATCGCACAAGGTTGTCTGCCTTTTGAAGTTCTGTGAGAACGGCATCCAGCGTGCTGACTCCCTTGTGTGCAAGGGTATGTTTTAGTTGGCGCTGGTCATCGCTGCTGCCGAGTCCGATGATTATGATACCGATCGCAAGTTTGTCAACTAGGTCTGCAGTGGTGAATCCTAGTGTAAGCACAGCAGGTGTCTTAATGGTTCCATTAGCGTCTGGAATGGCCGCTGTCATGGATGCTCCAGGAGGGAGTAGATTGCAAAGGAGGTTTGCTGCGCTAACGCATCATGCACCGTACTCTGAGAACATTTTGGTTTCGTGGCCTGAGTTGCTCATGGGAAGTGAAAGAAGTTGTTGAGTGGCAAAAAGACGCGAGTTTGTATCTTTTGATTCATAGCGACCGAGGATCGCGGTCCAGATGGCATGTGCATTCATCGGTTCGATGTTTGCAATAACGGTGCATTGCCCTGCATCAAGAGTATCATGGAGGTAACCTGCGATTTTGCTCCTGTGACTTCTGAACTCTCTGATGTTTTTGTGGTCATCAGATGTAGCTTTGGTAGGCAGCGTCGGTTCTGTTTCTGATCCATTAAGGATCTCGTACGCATTGTACTGAAGTGCTTTGTTAATACACATTTCTTTCCAGTCTTGGAAGCGATCAGTCGACCATTTGTTCGACGCAGCCAAGATTTGTGCTGTGATATCGGCCATTGTGGTCAAGTGAGCGGTGTGGGAGTGAGATAGTGTGACAGATGTAGTCTGTAACGATAAAGAGGACATGATCCTAGTTCGAAATCGATGTTGTAGACAAGATGTTTGATTGTTGGACCGTAGGTCGTTTATTGAACGAAGATTGATAAGACTCGGTTTCGTGGTTTAGGTACGTCCCGGGCCCATAACCTAATAAACTTGGAAGCTAACCACACGAGCTATCACTGCGAGTGATGGTAGTTCGTTCA
>QLPI01010544.1:0-16374 GCA_003314275.1 Chroogomphus rutilus
GAAGCGGAAGCGATGAGCCGGTCTTCACCAAGGTCTTCACCAACCCAACAAACCGACGTAACAGGTGCGGTATGTCCAGCGATAGTATGTATAGGATTTTGTGACGCATCAAAGATGCGAACATTCGCGTCGTATGAGCCCGCAAGGATGTTCCTGTGAAGCAGAACGGCTCATGAGTCTGGCACTGGCAGCAAAAAAGTAACAATCGCGTTTTGCTTACGCTGGGTTCTGACATGATACAGAGGAGACCCAGTCGTCCTGGAGAATAGTAGCCATACGCTGTGGAGGCATAAGACTCTCGATATATTCTATCTGAAGCGTCTCTTCCTGTGCTGCCCGCGGGTCAGCATTAACTCTTGCTGCTGCGCTAGAAGCTCAATACACATATACACATACCTCTCCAATGCCATGTTCTGCACACCACTCTCCGATGCTAGCCCGGACGACCTCACCTTTGATGAGGAAGTCGAAAGGGATTGGTTGGGGAAGAGACAGGACCTTGTTTATGAGCTGCGAGAGCTGATACCGCCGCCATGTGGCGGGAATCATGTACTTTTGCGGTGGAAGAACATATGTTGTGTTTGTTGTGAATACAGCTGGGTGAGAGGCAGCCTCGACTGTAGTCATTGGTATGTACCACCACTGGTTAGAAGCGCGCACGAAAAAAAAAACTGCTTGAGTAATCAATGCGCTTAACCCCTTACGACTCCCATGGACCCACCATAATATCTCAAGAATGAACGGAAGATCGGCGGTATCACTTACATGAATGGTGTGGACGCCGAGATGGCAGGGAATCCGCTCGCTCACTTTTGGAATTCCACCAAGTGTCTGAAGAGCTGTAGCTTTACCATACTTGCGCCTGCCCAGGAGTTTCAGGACCGTATGTTGACTCTACTCTTAGCTCGAGCTGGTATAAGGAAAGCACGGCAAAACGGCGAATATAGAATGTCGATGATGATTCTTCTCTGGAGTAAGACCTGAGCTTTTGACAACGGAGAACACCCACTAGACTAGTATCAGCACCATTTAGTCCCTAGATATCAAATGAAACATGTGGGTATGGGTATTCTCTCAGTCAAGACGCTGACTCTTTCACATCTTTGTAATGAGTTTTTCTATCACAACCAGGTGCCATGGCTGGCTAACCGAGGGTCAAAAAAAAACTAGTTCTTGCTGCGGTCAAGGAGGTTGCCACTTCTGTTTCAAAACGAGATCACGGCATTCTCAAGCAAAGGCACAGAATCATGTGGTTCAAATACTCTAGACACGCCAGATGCTCCTCGAGTACACCAAACAAACTCCGATATCTACCACAGACACCAGCAATGCACCCTTGGTATTCCATGTGAGAGTCAGGTCTTACACTGCGAACGTGACCAGATGATCTATACAGTACTTCGCTACGAAAAATGGCCTGGCTGCACAAGTACTAGAGTGGTGCTGGCAAAACTCGTGGCCTTTATTTTGTAGTGAGGGTCAGACATAGGACTCATCCCGATGCTTCGTGACACAGCATTCAACGACTTGTGGAACTATGAACATAAGTGCTGGATGTCCTGCAAACAGATAAACTCTTCCATATTTATGGCCCTCTTCCACCAAAAAATTGTCCATCACTCAGGCTTCTGGCACCGCACAACTTGAATCAGAACCAACCTCTCTGGATGGTAGTTACTCTTGTTTTCATGGGGAGGCTACTGAAAACCGCCGGAGGGGATCACGCAATCACAGCCATACAATCAGTGAAGGAAAGTTGTCATGGGGAGTGATTCTGGAATGATATTGAGTGTAATCATTTGAGAAATAGATTCAGAATCAATATGAATGATTTAACCCATGTGGGTAGCTGGAGAAGGCATCCCTTGACTCAGAATGATGAAATGACTTGTATGTACCTCATTAGACTTGAGATGGCATATAACTTTTGTGCTTGACTCATGGTATTGTATTCTACTTGTTAAACAAAAAAGAAAGTGTGTAAATAAGTAAATAAATAAAAGAAAGAAAAAGAAAGAAAAGACACAATTAGACGGGGTGGACTTGACTGATTTTCATGGTTAGAATGATTACAGTAACTTTGATGGCTTTGATAGTTTGTCTAAGAATTTAAGTGCTGTCATTTGTGAATGACAGGAAATTTAGGATGACCTTGCACTAGTATTATATAACATGTGTAATTATATGAGGTGGCAGTTTTGCTGATTGGCCCGATGGGATCAATACCCTGCCCTTGTTTTGTATATCTTCAAAACTACTTTCCGTCTCATGTATAAAGCCTGATTCCTGGTATTGCAAACCAGGGGCCAAGATACATACGTAAAGCAATGAATTCCTATATACGCAAAATGACATTTTAAAATAAATCAAATTATATGAATACTTAAGAGATAAATGCATTCATGCTACATCCACTGGCGCTGCCCTATGGTGTTGCCGGGTAAGAAAGGCATGTCAGCCATGTTCATTCCTCCTTCCCTTTTGGTCGTCCAGAACCTAAAATCTGTTTCTCCCACTGCTCCGCAAGATCATCCCCCTGCCGCTCCTTCTCCTGTTGTTCGCGCGCTTCCTGCTCAGCACTTAGACCTTGGCGCGCCTTCACGTCCAGCAGCGGATCGAGCGCACTGTCGGGGTGGCGATACGATCCCCCCGCGCGGTCCGCGAAGGTGAAGTACTGCCCGTAGTTGCAGACAAAATACAAATGATGCAGTGTGTGGTGTGCTGGGCCGTTGATGGCATGTTCGAGAGGGTGTCCTGTAATCATATCGGAGTCGTGAATCTGCGAAATGAGGGAAAATGAGGGAAGGTGAGTTGAGCGCACGGTGTGAGCGAGATCGTCAAGAAATTTGATACGTACAAAGATGCTCCAGCAGTTGACCAGGAAGAACATGACCAGATAAAGGTGGTGCTGCATCGGGAAGATGAGAATGAAGAGGTGGTAAGGCAGAGACTGTGCCCAGCCATCCAATGGGTGGAACGCATGCGACGCAAACGGCGTTGGGACTGGAAAGGGTAAGGAAAACGGACAGAATCTGAAATCGAAATATGATACGTACTAATCCACTTGTGGTGTGGCTTATGAATGCGTTTGTACAGAAACGGTGTATGAAGCCAACGGTGGATCCAGTAGATGCAGTAGTCTGTGAAGAGGAGGAACAGTGGCACGCTCAGGACGAGGTATGTCCAGCCGTAATCATCGACATTGCCATACAGCCGCGTCCACCCGCGGACCTCACCAAGAAAGAACGGTAAGGTGAGCGCTGTCATGCCAGGGAACGACCACAACGATGTTATTATCTCTTTTCGAACCTTATTAGGCACAATCAGATAGGAGTGAGAGAAAGTTGACAGTTCGAACGTTTCTCGCACCTGATTTGGTAAGAAACGAGGGTGGCGCATCATTTCGTGGTTGAAGATGTAGCGGTAGCTTAGACCCGCGAATATGAAGTAGAGGAGGTGTATCCCGATTATTGTGACCACTGTCAACGAGAGTATTTGGCGGGATATATAATCGCGAGACCATGCTGATATTGGGATCGTGGTAGATGCATGGAGTGTCTCGTTGGTCGTTGTGGTGCTGCCTGACGGAATGGGGATCGGCAACGATGAGAGCCAGGCGGACTTGACACGAGTCAGAGGCGGTGTCGGTTGGGAGGGCGATGACAGAGTCGATGAAGGTAAGAGTGTTGCATAGATGTGGTCGAAGACATACTCGTCAAGTAGTTCAAGAACGATATCCATAATAAGGATGCTCAGATATTTTTTAGTGTCGTGGGGAGGAGGAGGAGATGTTCAATAAACAACGACCCGCTTGCTGACGAGAGCAACCGGGGCATGGCCAACGACGTAACATCCAGAAATCGTGCCACCTTTTTATGTCGGCAACGGGCGGGCCGGCTCCAGTCACGTGGTTGAGTTTTTCCCGCCAAGGCGAATTTTCACCTTTTCAGCCAAAGCTGCGAGGAGGCGGTGAAACTTCGAGCTTAAAGCATGAAGGATGATGCCGCCGTAAATTTGCCTGGGAAAATGTTGGCTGTGTGCATGTTACAGTGTTACATGACAAGTCCACCACTTACAATAATAACCTTCCGACTAACTCTTGGGATACTTTGACTGAGGCGGAACTGGCCTGATGGTTGACATGGATGTGCCGTTGAAGTGTAAGTAGCTTGATGACTCGAAGAGAAAGACACCAGCAATAGAAGGGATATACTTGAACGGAGGTTATCAATCTTCTGTGCTGCCGATGGGTTGCGTTGGCACCTGTACTATTCTGGTATACGGGCCAGTGACCAAATTTCCGTGAGATTGCCATCTAGCTTTGGAGTTGATGCCGCCGGGTAGACAGTGATACTCTTGGTTGGAAGTGTAGTACGATACTTCTCGATAGCGAGCGCAAGCACGGATAGTGTGAACTGGGCAGTTCCACCTTCTAGTCCCCTGGACCCAGTATAATTCGTATCCGAATAGAGCAGAGCCTTGCCAGTGCTGCAACGAGCAAATTGCGCTGAACACAAAGCTTTATGAGGGAGTGAAAGGAAGCCCGATCCAAATTCCATATGTTTGTTCCCTGCACCACATATATGTCTTGACACTCTGCTTCTCATTGACGCTATGGGAAAAATTATCGGTGCGCAGCTAAGAACTGGCATGCATGGGAGTTCATCCCAGTGTAAGTGAACATTCGCACCATTCCCACAGGAGCGGTCCGGCTACAATGTTTCGATATCTAACGTGGACAGATTAACAGGGACCTTTGAATGACAGAATGTACATGTAATTTCAAATCTTGACAGAAACACCTGGACAAGTGATCGGAGCTTCGTATACCACCAATCACGACTTCGTAGCCAACCCCACAAATTACGCATAATGTCTATTATTACAAGTGGTGGCCTTCCAAATGCTGCCTCGACTCGTCCCATAGTACCCATATACCCACATTCGAGATGACCCCGTTCTAAAGTTGAAAGGAGACCAAGTCTCAGACCCCACCAGTTGCTAGAAGCACCGAAGCACAGGCTGGGAAATTCGAAGCTAAGAGCTAAGATATATATAGGGTATCATGTAGGAGAAGGAAACCAAACATAGCCATTTACAATGATAAGCCACGTTAAGGCTGAGGGGGTCCGGGTGCCAGGTGCCAGTGGCATCAACTTTACAACTGTACTGTAGAGCTCTGTGCTTGTATTTTGTACTCGGGAAGTGAGAAAAGAGCTGGAGAATAACATAATTTTTTTTTGGAAATGGTGAGAGTCATGGGTACGATGATACAATGCTAACACAAAAGATCAACAGGGGAGTGATCAAAACAGACAAGTTGGACAAAGCAGTAGCATGAGAAGAGTCAGAAGACCAAGGTGACTTGTTCCAGATACTGAATCAATCCCACACCAGCTTGCCTTAGCATGCACTAACAGCTCCAACACCTACACCTGAGCCTCTCAGGCCTTTGGGCCCTCCAGACAGCCAGATACTGACCCCCAAGGGTCTGAGGTGACGTCAGATGCAGAAGTTTGAGGTTGGGTGCTGAAGTTACAAGCGGTAGAAGCTACTTACAGTATTAGTAAGCAACTGGTACAGTAGCCTAGCTGAGTTTCAATAAAGAATCAACATGTCTTAGCCTAAGCTTCTATGTGCAAAGGTGAGCTACTATGCGACTAGTAGCCTGGCTATGCTCTTTAGTTGCAATATTGGGAACTAAGGATCAAGGGCAGAGGTGAGCCAAGGCAAGAAGGACACAACCTGAGACAAGCTCACTTGGTCTAGGATACAGTCACTTGGGTCCAGGAAAAAAATGTGCCTTATACTGAATGCCTGAACCTCAGCCCAGGTACCAGGAAGTTGGCCCCAGGGACACTGGGTATCATAGAGTGGTTTTGCATACATCTGGGCAAGTTGGATCAGTGAATGTACGGTGTACAGTAAGCAACAAAACTGTTTTTGCATGTTTGGAAGTTTTTGGATTCTGCATCTAATATAAATTTCAATTTAATTTTAAAAATTGTAGAAATATTATGATATATGATTGAGTATTATAGATATCTTGTAGACCAAGAATCCAGAACTCAATGTGGAACTTCCTGAGATATGAATATTTTCATATTCCAGGGCTCATTCAAATGTTTTTGTTGTTGTTCAGTTTTCCTTTTGTTTTAATGTTGCATATGGCATGGTGGACTATCTTTTGTTCTATCTCTTTTGTTTGACTTCCTATAAGTACAGATCACTCAGGTAGTGCTACTTCAGACTTTAGAGATGAACTCTGAAGTGAGTCCTTTTTCATATATTTAAAACTTCATCTAGACTTACCACAACTTCTAGTCATTCTTGTGTTTAGGTAGTTACTGCACACATAATGGAGACTTTAGAGACAAAGTCTGAAATTGTTCTTGTGTTTAGGTTTTAACACATTTAAGCAGAGAGGGGGTCTTATCCAAGGAGACTGCTCCTTAACTCAAAAGTTCCTAGATTTTATTTAGAATGTAATCAAGGAATGTTTAAGCAAGTTCATGTTTTCCTGATGATATCAGCTTTGTTTGGGCTTTGCTTCTTTACTCTTCCTACTACAGTACCTCTGACACAAAAACACACACACTATGGCTAGCCAATGAACACAACCCTGAGGTACAGGAACTCCAGCACATGATAGTGGAAAAGAAGGAGGTAAAGTGAAATGCACAATAACATGAGTGCAAAGAGCAGCCCAAGTGCGAGGAAGAGGAGTGGAAGCACAAGGTGGATGAGACAGTAAGGGAGAGAACTGTATCGCGACGGACGGCCAAAGTGCCGTAAGTAGTTCTGACAGACAAGGCATGCACCAAACGACAATCGGTGATCGTTACATAATAGCTTTACAGTAAATCAAAAAGGAAAACCAGGGTGGACTAAGACAGATACCATAAAAGACCACAGGCGACCATGAGCGACCCGTTTCCTGTAGAATATTTATTTCTAGAGCCTCTGTAGACCAAGGTGGAGCACATGTTGTCGTTTTTTTTTTTCAGGCAGAGTGGTCTTGTGGACAACATTTGAGCACCGGCCCGGTAGCTAAAGCCATTTTCATCTTACCTCCAAGGTGGTTTGAGTACGGACGGACCGCGATTTTCTTCCAGCTGACCTTTTGGTTTGGGGCGACAATTCTCCGCAAATAATTTTTTGCGGCCGTGATATGTGTTTAATACGTTCCAGAGAGGGTTACAGTAATGTGAGTACCCGACTTTCATTCAATCCCCCAGTGCGGAGCCAAGTGTGTTATTTCCAGGTCGATGGGAAGGGTATTCAATATTTTCGCTGCTTTCTTTGCCGCGATTGGCAGCTTTCTCTTTGGGTCCGTAATTTGCATTAACATTGCTGCTCCTCCGAGATTCTCTCTAAAGATATTCCTGTCACGCAGCTATGACAGGTTTGAACACTTCAATCCATATAATCCTAATCTCGTTGATATACGGGAGCTTATAGTGGAATCATATCCTCTGTCTTGACCTATAACAGATTCAATGCCTACTTCAATAATCCCTCAAAGGCCTTGACTGGTGCAGTGGTATCCACGTTTACGGGCGGTTGCTTTTTCGGCGCGCTCGGTGCAGGGTGGTAAGCTTTTTCATGAACGGTCGCCACAGGTGTATGTAATTTAGACAACCACTCAGGGCAAGCGACAAATTCGGCCGAAAACGTACTATTCAGGTAGGCTGCGTTTGGGCACTGTGGGGTTGTGCCATGCAATCCGGGGCACCAAACATCACTTGTCTTTTGATCGGACGCATTGTAGCAGGTGTCGCTATTGGAATATTATCAATGGTAGTTCCACTATACAACGTGAGTTTTTCAGCAGTAAAGAGAGTTTACTGTAGGCTTTTGCTGATTCGATTTTAGACCGAGATCGCGCCACCAAAAATTCGAGGGTTTATTGTTGGTCTGGCGCAGCAGATGATTGGATTTGGCTTCATCGCTGCGAATTGGGTACGTTATATACGACACTGACGCGATACATGTCTAAATATGGTTCCTAGGTAGGATATGGTAGTCAATTCTTCAAAGATGATAAACAGTGGAGACTCCCTTTGGGGCTTCAAGTAGGGCCATCTTCAGCATAAGAACACCTACGAGTCATTCAATTTTAAGCACAGATAATCCCCGCATTTCTTCTCTTAGTAGGCATACATTTTTTGCCCTATAGTCCTGTAAGCACCCATATGGTCCACTTTTTGATATCATACCGACTGTTTCCCGTGATCACAGCGTTGGCTCCTCGAGCAAGGTCGAGACGACGAGGCTTATGCTGTGGTTCGCCATCTCCATTCTTCATCATGGGATACAGATGAAACTGGCACCCCTGCATCTGAACTGGCCGAGCGGGAATTCGCTGAAATGCGCGACATGATTCACGCTGAAAAGCTCGTGCGCAGCCGGAGAATAAGCGACTTGTGGTCGACGCCCGCAATGCTGAAGAGAACACTGGTCGCGTGTGGTGTCCAGATGATGGGCCAGTTCACAGGGATCAATGGTGAGGAGATTATTTGTTGTGTGTTATAGGCATGATCCAAAGTTCCGACTTGTCTGTCTACAGTGATCAACTACTTCGGACCTCAGATGTACACGGCACTTGGATTAGCCTCGAACAAGCTCCTGCTTGTACAGGGAATTTATGGCGCTATAGGACCTATTGTTAACTTCTTGTACGCCGTCATCCCTCGCCAATGGAACTATTACCGCCCCTTATTCTAACCTCGAGCCCAGCTTCATTGTTTTCGCTCTCGATAGTGTCGGACGCAAACACCCCCTCATGTTTGGGGCAGGCTTTTTGGTCGTCCTCTTTTCAATCCTGAGCGCCATTGTCGCTTCATTCCCTCCTGGCTCTGGTATGTCTCTTTCTTTACGGCGGACGCGTCATCCCAGACTCACGCCTGCGGATACTGTATTAGGAACACCGAATCTAGCCGCACAGAAGGCTGGAATCGCGATGATTTTCCTCATGAGTGTAACTTTCTCCTTGAGCTTCGGGCCTATCAGTTGGGTGTTAGCGTCAGAGGTATATACACATCAATCCCATCTATCCACTGCTTCATGTGCGCATAACACGCATTTCAAGGTCTTCCCCACAAGGACCCGCGCAATCGGCACCTCAGCCGCGACATGCGCAAATTGGCTGATGAACGTACTGTTCTCGCAGGCATCCCCTGTCGCCATGCAGAACAGTTCATGGAAGTATTATATCTTGTTCATAGTCCTCAACCTTGTCGATTTTCTCATCATAGCGCTCCTCTTTCCGGAAACTAAAGGTACCGTGTTTACTCACTTTCTTCTTCTTCGGGCTTTCGAATGAACTCTGGTGTTTAGGCAAGAGTTTGGAAGAGATGGCCACCGTGTTCGGGGATGAGGTTGATACAGGCGACGTCCTTGCGAAACACGGGGATCACGTCACGGGTGTGAAGACGACGAGTTCCGCATACAAACAAGGCGGTGAGAAGGAGAGTTTCGGGAGCGGTAATCATGTCGATGTTTTATGACCGATGATTGTGGTACCAGCCTTACGAGGGTAACGATCAACTCATCATGAAAGTCTTTATATTTGGCAGTCAGTTGAGAAACTGATAAGTTTTATAAAATTATAATATGACAAGCATGCATATATTTCAACCATTCGCTTCCCTATGATCATAAAACATTCGGTATTAACAAAATTGGAATATTCCTAATAAGTTTTCATGTGCTATATCCAGATGCTAGTGATGTCTCGGTAAATATTGTCTACTAACAGGCATGCCTAGTTTGTCTTTCAAGTATACCTAGTACGGGTAGACCCTAGATCTGCGGCTCACAATGTCAATGCATCTGTTTTGGTGACCTGAGTCAACTCTTTCCTAGTGTCTGTATTCCTGTATTCAGTGGCATACCAGGACCCCTGAAAATAAGGGAGGAGGTTCGCCGGGCTCGAACGGCCCAAAGTTCGGACGCGGAAATTGGGGCCCAGAGAAAAAGATTCGGACGCAGACAGACCTATCCCAAAGGGGCAAAATTTCGTTCGGACAGAGAGAAAAAAATAGAAAAATCTGCCTGGGCCTCTCTCTACCCGGTTTCTACGTACAGTTCCATGTAAAAACAATACAAAGACAAGTTGGACTACTAGAGGCGAGAGCAGGCAAGAGTCACGCATACCTCACACCTTTTCCTTCCACCGTGAGTTTGACTCTTTCCCTGGCTGATCATGATTCTTCCTCTTCAGGCTAACCTCTTCCATGAGCTTTGAGTCTGTGCTCACATCTGAAGTAGGGGGCAATGTTCCCTTGTCGCTGAAAGCACTGAATGTAGGACTGCCAGGAGCGGCGACACTCGACCAGGTCGAGACATCCTCACCCATATCATCATCCGTGTCTTCTATCTCGATATCTCTGCCTCGACCTCATCGTTCTCCATCTTGACCTCGACATTCTCTGCCTCAACTTCGATGTTCTCCACCTCGACCTGAATGTTCTCCAAGTATACATCACTATCTGGTTTAGCGCCCACATTGGCGGAGCTCGTAGAAGTTCAGACACCCACCAGACATAGGTGTGGGCGGGCGGGAAAATCGTTCGGACTAGGACAGACCTATGTGAAAATCCCGCCCCAAATTTGTTCGGACGATCTGCGAACCTAATAAACTTGGAAGCTACCCACACGAGCTATCACTGCGAGTGATGGTAGTTCGTTCATTTATAGTTCTACTTTGTGTACATGATACTCTTACCTGCGAGTGATGGTAGTTCGTTAAAGGGAACTCCATCGCTCGCTGGCACTTAGCTAAGCAGCCGCCGGATAATGGAATATCCATTGCCCCTTCTAATACACCCCCTCAATGTAATATTCACATGATCCCCAGTCCCAGACGATGTCGTTCGACTAGTATTCGAGGGAGCGCCTTGGTGAGGATGTCGGCAGTCATTTCTCCTGTTGGGATATAATGCACCTCCACCTCTTTGTTCCTAACTACTTGGCGTATCCAATGGTGGCTGATGTCAATATGTTTCATCCGACCGTGGTGCTCGGGATTTTTTACGACAGCCAGTGCAGATCGATTGTCCATCATTATTGGTGAAGGATTTTCAATATTGAAGTGTAATTCCTTTAATAATGTCCGCATCCAGAGAACCTCCTTTCCCGCTACAACAGAGGCAACGTATTTGGCTTCGGTAGATGAGAGGGCAATTGTTGCTTGCTTCTTGCTTGACCAACTGATTGCTCCTGTTCCCAACTTTAGTACATATCCGCTGGTGGAGCGTCGAGTGTCAATGCATCCAGCATGGTCAGAATCACTGTATGTGATGAAGGGGTGAAGGAAAGATGTGGGATCGCTGGCTCGGTAGGTGAGCTTGAGATCTATAGTTCCTTTAAGGTACCTGAACACGTGTTTCACAGCCTGCCAATGTCCTCGACCAGGATTGTTGTTGAACTGTGCAAGTTTGGCAACAGAGTATGCAATGTCTGGATGGGTTCCAATAGCGAGGTACATGAGGGCACCAATGGCATTCATATAAGGTATTTTTGCCATTTCTTCTGTTTCGCACTTGGTTGTTGGACATAGCACTTTGCTAAGTTGGATTCCTGGATCCATCGGTGTGGAGACCGGATTGCACTCGGTAAGTTTGAATCTGTTGAGCATATTTACAATGTATTGTCGTTGAGATAACTTCAGTGTTCAGTTTGCCTGATCATAGTCTATCTTGATGCCAAGGAGGTATGAGGTCAGCCCAAGGTCTTTGATTTTGAAGAATTTTCGTAGATTGTCTTTGATGAGGGTTATTTTGTAGCGATTGTGTGACACAACCGTTATATCATCAATGAATACGGGTAGTATAACACGTATCTCATCTGTTATCCAGATATAAATGCTTAGGTCAGATTTGATTTGGGTGAATCCCATTTTCTCAAGTGTTTCGCTTAGTTTGTGGTACCATAGACGTCCACTCTGTTTGAGTCCGTAGATTCCTTTCATGAGTCGGCAGACCCATTGTTTCCCGTTCTCACTGTGCTTTTGGAATCCTTCAGGTTGTCGCATATAAACATTGTATTCCTTCTCTAGCTCTCCATTTAGGTACACGTTTGAAATATCGAGTGACTCAATAAATTCCCCAGCGAGTGCTGCTTGCGCTAATATCGCGCGAAGGGCTCCGAGTCGAGCGGTTGGTGTAAAAACTTGATCATAGTCGATACCTGGACGTTGATTATCACCTCGAGCAACTAATCTGGCTTTGTAGCAATTAATGGTGCCATCTGCTTGGCACTTGATAAGAAACACCCATCTTGAACCGATTGCTTGCTGTCCCTCCGGTAATTCAACTAATTCCCAAGTCCCATTGGCCAGGAGCACATCAATTTCGGCCTGAGCGGCCTCCATCCATTTCTCGTGGTCTGGTCCTGCCATTGCTTCTTTCCATCCGCTGGGTGCATCCTCTGGCCGCATGGCAGCTCCAAAAGCTCATTGAGTGGAAAGATCGAACACGATCTCAAAAGCGTCGAGAAGAGGGATAAACTCATCCGTCATTCCGTATACATAGTTTACCGACTCGATCATGCGCGTCCCAGTGCGTATTTCTTCACTTTCATCGGTGTCACTTATGACAATGTTGTCAAAATCGGTGTTGCCCAATCGGCTGTCGTTGTTTACACCTCTCTGATGCGCCATTTGGGGTGGATCACCCCCTGTAGGTGCATCTTCTCCTTTTCGCTCTTGTATTCCAATGTCATCTCTGATTTCATCGATGTTTCCTTCGATAATTTGGCCAGGTCTGGGCTGTCTGCGAGCAACAGGATGAGTCGTGCACCGGGTTGATCCTAGCAAGTCAGCGTAGTCCATGACTCTCAATTTTCGGATCGGGTGCGATCCTTGTGCAACAAGCGGACCCGCTAGAGCATGACGCACTGGTTAAAGCTCGATTGCAGGAAGGGGTATTTCAGGTTGAGCTGCTGGATTTTGAAGATCTGTATCAGGTATTGGTGGAGTTGGTGGCCGCTGGTTATGATTTTCGGGTAGGTCATCCCCTTCTTTCGGCCAGATGGCATGTAGAGGTACGGTGTTGGTATTTGTGGCTATTCCAGGGAATGATGTCTCATCGAAAATAATATCTCTTGACACTGACACCTTCTGTGTTGCAGGGTTGTATACTTTCCATCCCTTGAAACCATCTTCAAAACCAAGGAATATGCACTTACTAGTGCGGGGCCCTAGTGATTCGCGCTCCCTCTTCTGGATGTGAACGTATGCTCGACATCCAAAAGTCCTGTATATAGTAAGGTCAGGCTTTTGTCCTTTCCAGACTTCATAAGATGTCATGTTAGAGAGTGCTGATAATGGTGTGATGTTAAGAATATGTGTAAGGTAGAGGACAGCTGGCCCCCAGAACCCCACTGGGAGTTTTTCTTGGTTAAGCATGCTGACTACACCTTCAGTGAGAGTTCGGTTGAGATGTTCGGCAACCCCATTTTGTTGGGGTGTTGCTTTGGTTGTGCGCTGGCGAGAGATCCCTTTATCCTGGCAGTATTTGTTAAACTCGGCTCCAATATATTCGCCGCCTTTGTCGTCTCGAAGTTGTTTGACTTTTCTTCTGAGCTCTAGTTCAACTTTGGCTACATATTCTTTAAAGCACGCAAAAGCATCACTTTTCTTCTTTAGGAGGTATACCCTTTTGAAGCAACTGTTGTCATCAACAAGCATCATCCAGTAGCAGTATCCATAGGGTGTTCTCGGCAGTGGACCATGAATGTCTGAATGTACTCGACCAAGTAGCTCACTGGAGCGGTTCAAGGAGGGGTGAGGAAATGGATCGCGATGATGTTTCCCTGCAATGCAGTGCTCACATATATCATGTAGCTTACTCTTTGGATTGATAATGATGCCTTGAGCAAGGTCCTCTTTGATAAGTTGTTCAAGTCGATCCTTGCCGATGTGCCCAAGGCGTTGATGTAGGATGGAACGAGTGGTGCGTGTCAGAAAGGTACATTCACAGTGTAGTAGGGTTGTTCCATCGAGTGTACCAATGCTTCAACGTATGGATCCCGTAAACAGTAGAATGTTATTCTTGATAAATGATATGCGTTCTCCTTCGATGATGATTTTGAGTTTATTTCGTTGCACAGCAGAGAGCACAGAGAATAAATTGTTCTTGAGATCAGGAACATACAATACTTGACTGAACTCTACAGATTCGGCAGGCTTTCCATCAATTAAGGGGGAGAACATGACACTTCCTCTGCCGGTTGCCCATATGACATCATTGTTTGCAAGTCGTATGGGTATTCTGCATGGTTCCATGTCACAAATCCACTCTCGATGTGGTGTCATATGTGCTGTTGCACCCGAGTCTGCATTCCAAGTCATGTCAGTACATGTGGAAGTGCATCGGCGATAAATGGGACTTGCGAGCTTGGCTTCCCAAGCGATGCTTGCGGCTTCTTCGGCAGAATCATTGGAATTATTCCCATCATCGGCCGTATTAGCATGCTTAGTATCCGGTTTGTCTTTAGGCTTCTCTTGCCTGTCTCGTTGTTGCGCTCGGCAGTCTTTCGTGTTATGCATAGTATTTTTCCCATGGAGCGAGCATCTGAATACAGCCTTGTTGGTAGAGGCTGTCTTGCCTTTCACAGCAAGTGCACCAGCAGATCCTGAAGGCGTTGATGCTGCGGCAATGTCATCCGATCGCACAAGGTTGTCCACCTTTTGAAGTTCTGTGAGAATGGCATCTAGCGTGCTGACTCCCTTGTGTGCAAGGGTATGTTTTAGTTGGCGCTGGTCATCGCTGCCACCAAGTCCGATGATTATGATACCGATCGCAAGTTTGTCAACTAGGTCTGCAGTGGTGAATCCTAGTGTAAGCACAGCGGGCGTCTTAATGGTTCCATTAGCATCTGGAATGGCCGCTGTCATGGATGCTCCAGGAGGGAGTAGATTGCAAAAGAGGTTTGCCACGCTAATGCATCATGCACCATACTCTGAGAACATTTCGGTTTCATGGCCTGAGTCGCTCATGCGAAGCGAAAGAAGTTGTTGAGTGGCAAAAAGACGCGAGTTTGTATCTTTTGATTCGTAGCGACCGAGGATCGCGGTCCAGATGGCATGCGCATTCATCGGTTCGATGTTCGCAATAACGGTGCATTGCCCTGCATCAAGAGTATCATGGAGGTAACCTGCGATTTTTTGCTCCTGCGACTTCTGAAATCTCTGATGTTTTTGTGGTCATCAGATGTAGCTTTGGTAGGCAGCATCGGTTCTGTTTCTGATCCATTAAGGATCTCATACGCGTCATACTGAAGCGCTTTGTTAATACACGTTTCTTTCCAGTCTTGGAAGCGATCAGTCGACAATTTGTTCGACGCAGCCAAGATTTGTGCTGTGATATCTGTAGATTAATCTGAGACTTTTAATCTGTAGATGGGTCTGGCAGATAGGGTTTCCTGGAGTTTTCCCACGCTATTATATCGGAGAGTCGGTGGGACAATTAGGAGAATAATTCCCTGTAATTTCCTGTGATTTCTATAGTATTTATCACTAGGGAAAGTCCTGTTCTATAGTAAATCTACTGGGAGCTACAGTCGCGGACACTCAAAGTCCACTTTTTTGATTCCGAGAGAATGGCTCATGTAAATATTTTAATTTTTACAGAATCAGATTCACACTCTGAAAAGGAGTTGATTTAGCATTTTTTTGGATTTTTACCGATAATTTTAGGGGGTGGCCAAATTTTGGGACCAAATTTCCAGTGATTGGCATGGGTATTAGAAACCCGCAGTAGCGCGGGTTGTGGCTGATGTAATCGAGGTTCAGCGCCAACCTCGCTTACATCAGCTTGGTGTCAAACACACACATAGCCTCCGTCGGCCTGCCCACTGCGTGACACTACCAACCTTTGATGGACGGATGCTACCACATACCCAACGTCGGCCAAGTGGACCGGACGCTACCACATACACATACCCTCCGTCGGCCTGCCCACTGCGCGACACTACCACATACCCAATGTCGGCCACATGTGGCACGTGCGTGTTGTACGCGATGCGTGCGTAACGTATGCAAACACATACGACGCGTGCGTAACGTATGCGAACACATACGACATGTGCGTGTCATATGCAAACACATACGACGCATGTGTGTCGTACGCGAACCCGTCATATGTGTGTGCATGCGGCCGATGTTAGGTATGTTAATGAGTCAAACGTTTCATTCCCATCTGTTTCCTTTTCATCTGCAAGCGTGGAAGGTGTGACACCTTAATTATTTTTGTTTCACCCATCTCACCCAGAATTTGCTTGAAAGCTGAATCTCTGGATGCATCTAGGCAGAGCAGTCAGGTCTCGCCTGGGCTGTACATGACCAATCCTGACCCTGACTGCATTGGG
>QLPI01010545.1:0-16504 GCA_003314275.1 Chroogomphus rutilus
ACATGTGGAAATAAGGAATGTGGAACAATAAGGTATGCAGAGCATGTGGTTATTGTCCACAATGAACAAAATTAGAATAAGAAATGTAGGACGGGGATAAAACAATAAAGGACAGAATAATAGGACGTGCCCTAGGATAGGACAATAGGAAATGCCTGTTTATAAAACAAGGCTGTAGCCGAGGATAACACAAGGGCAGGAGGTCCCGAGGTGAGATGGACCGGGGAGTGAGGAGTAGGCGTGGATGGGGACGAGGAATGTAACCGATATGTGTGTCTGGCCGAGAACAACTCATTGAATGGTTCGTATTTGGTTGCTTAATGGAGTATTTTAGTCGGTACCGCCGAGTTACCGGATTCTCGGTACGTGTACTTGACAATCCGTGACCTTTAGTCCCTCCACCTCCGGAGTATGAACCCCCTTTGGAAATCATTTGGAACCCTCCGGAAACCCTTCCAGAAGCCTCTAGCTAAGCACCGACATGCGGATTTAACAAACCGCCACGACGTGTACTGAACATGCTTCCCCCACTTGTACGCAACCCTGGCATGACACGTTGCAGCCCAGCCCCTCCGCAGCAACCTCATCCTCCCAGTTGGTACCACCGTAGATGCCGACACACCACCCTTGTCGCTGCCGATGATGACCTGCATGCACGTGACTTCCCACTGGTTCCTGGCACCCAGCATAGTCATCACCGCACGTGTCCTCACTCCTGTATGGGCTGAAATGTAGAGTACCGCAGGGATGGGTGGTCCTGGTGCCACTGCCAAAATGGAGAGTTTCCCCTGAAGTGGCATGGGTTCATGTTCGATGCACACATGGGGCAGCCGGCAGCATCGACGCCCGTATGCTCAAACACTCGACATGCCATGATCTGCCCGATGCACGCCCACCGTCTCTCACACATGCGCTGTTGCAGAAGTTAGCAAGGGACCATAGCCGCTCATCACGAATGATTTCTGTGCCGTTCAGTGTCCTTGTGAGATTGCCAATGACGCCCTAGTGCCGACACCTGTACATCCACCGTCAGTCGATCCCATGCACGCTTGTGCTGCCGCTGATCCTGTAAATGGTCGAGAGAGTCGTGTAAGCTGTGTTTGTTGTGCAGCTTGATCCACACTTGCGCTTGCCATGGTCGGTCCCCATCACAGTGACAGCTCTAACTTGCACTGTCGTTCTCATCTAGAGAGCTCACGGTCATTCCCTGCTGCCAGAGACTCTGCCAATGCCCCAGGGGGTCACATAAGCGGCGCTTGTCGATGACGCGAACTCTTCGGCAACGCCAAAGACATCCACACTTGCGCTAATGTCCAGTGGTGGCCCGTGATCATTTGTTGCTATTGCCACTGGCTCCCCTTGCCCGTTTATGTGTGTGGACTGCCGGAACCGAACCGACGCATGTGGATAATGCCGCCTGTGCTATTTCTCAGCCCCTCACCCTTGACACTTGAGCTGACTGCCATGTCCATGTGCTGCCTACCGCCATTGCTGTGCTCCATGGAACCTACGTCATCCTACTCAGTGTAGCGATAACTGCAAACTGCTTCCATGCTGCTGTCCAATGTAGAAAGCCCCGTACCAAAGCAATGCTGGTCTATGTTCAACATGCATATGTCTCTCCTGCATGTGCCATCACAGTGGAGTAGGTTGGATAGCCGCATGCACAGTGACTCTCTTGTACTTCCCTGGGCCAGACCCTGCTTATATTTTGAGGCCTGGTTGGGTCCACTACATGTGCCTTCCATGCAATTTCGGTAGACTGGGTGGGTCTATGTCTATGTGTCGGGTCGCCACATTCTAGAGAGGGGGTAATGTCAGGGGACTACCAGTTTATTCCCTTTTCCTTCCTTTTCTTCCCCTTATTCCTTTATTTCCTTTATCCCTTTTACTTCCATTACTTCTTTAACCATTTCTCTATCTTCTCTTTTTATATGTTTACTGTAATCCCCTCTCCCTAATCTTCTATTGTCTTATTTGCTGGCTGTGACAGGTATGTTATGTCACAGTCGCAGTAGCTATACAGTCGCTGCTTAGGTAAGGGGGTCCTTGGTTCTTCTCTTCTGGACCTCTCTACCAGTGTCTGGTAGTGCCTGTGGGTAAACTTAGGGTTCGAGTCCCTGGGTTAGGCCCTGGGTAGGTCGCAGGGCTGTGGTGTTTCCCGCTGTTGGTCTCCCAGCAGGTACTTGAATCAGTACCCGAGTAGGTTGCCCTCACAGGTATGTGTACTTGACACAAAGAGTAAATCTAAGCTTTTGCTACTGAAGTGGCAGGCTACCCTTACTTCTAAAATACAATAAAATAAGAATAAGAACTAAAATCAGAAGAACATTAGATATTGTGGAAATAAACCTAAACTAGCATAGAACTAATAGTTTAACATACTTAACCTGTTAATTTTATATGTAGCTGGTGAGACACCTGACAAGACCCCTATGAAATATTATCTTTGAAAAAAGACCTGGATCAGTATCAGTAGAATCATCTGTACAACTACTTGAGATAATACTAGTCATTATTGTAATACTCTTATGATAACTGATTATGTGATTCTCTGGAGTATAGTTTCTTAATTGGGTTCTCCATTAAAATAGTCAGTGTAGGTGTCTTTTATTATCCTAATGCATCTTGTCAGAGAACTTGACTTGCCTTGGTTCATACCAAAGTTTTGTCATGCTTCCTGTATTCCAAAACAGGACACTTATGTCCAGAACAATTCCCCCATTTTCCCGCTTCTTAGCTACAATGACATTGACTTTGCTGTTGCCTCTGAGGTAATCCACCTCATTAGGCTTAGCAACCAAATCTCACTCTGTTAGCTCTATTAGGGCATTGTTATCTGCTTTTGGTAGTACTTGTATTTACCTTGCTTTTGCTTGGGCCAGGGTCTTTGGATGTGACAGAGGTACATTACCTTGGAGTGCCACTGTATGTATATGTTGCTCCCACTGTCTCATCCCTCCAATTATCCTGGATTTCTTTCTGTGCACTGTGAGCCCTCTTGGTCACCTGGAGCACCTCCATCACTGCTGCCTTTGCTATGCCCTGTCATCTCCTATGTTGTTTCAATGTGTTAATGTTGTTGAAGGGGACCAGCCTTTTCTCAGCATATTTGAGGACCACCATCCCTCATGAGGATCACTACTGCCCTAGCTCCCTCTAGCAATGGCTTCAGGGTTACATTGTATGCTAGAGACAACAGTGTATAGCTGAGCTGGTTGATGGACAAAATGTCTTCTTTGTAATGTAGCCCTGCATGTTTAGAAAGGACATGGCTTGTTCTCTCATGTGGATGGTGCAGGCTTGGTCAGCCAAGAGGTCTGTTTGATTTTTTATCCCTCCTTGCTATGCTGTGGCTCTTGTGTGGGCTGCCTTGGCCCTGTGAGGTGGCCAGTGGTTATCCGTCTGTGTTGTGTGGCATCACATTTTTGGTTGCCTCTTTTTTTGGAGTCCACTTAGGTCATGGCTACCTCATACTTTTAGTAAACAAGCTAATGCTAAAGAAGTGGGTATGTGTGTTGGGTGTGATTTTGGAAAATTTGGGGGTGGTTGTAAGTGTGAGAAAGTTTTTTTTTAATTTGCTATGATAATGTTACCCACATTTGTATCTTTGACACCAGTGTGTATTGTTTTCATGGCCCCAACATCATGGCCCTGAACCCAACAAGGCTTCGTCATGGATTCCCATGGCTCAGGACCCCCAGATCATTTCCCTGGTGTCATGCTACTCATGGCTTGTTTCAAATGGTGATCTCGGTACAAAATCAAAGAAGCAAGTCTTGCAAAATGAATTCCTATCATACCATACTGTTAGACATCAATCTAATAGATATTACAACCAAGTTTGTGATCCCCCCTGTGTGTCCATCTGATTTTTATTTGTTGAGGGCATAAAAACAAGTAGCGCCGCTACCTTTCAAACAATAAATGCAACACCATCTGTTGTCACTCATCGTTCCTATAAGTAGCTCTCAACCTTCCCTTATCGATCACATGGGCTGTTTACTATGTGCACCTGCTATTCGCATCAGCATATTTCTATATACACCTTCCGTTAAGTGATGTCGCTTCCTTTCTGAGCGAAGGTTTTATCCACGCCTGCCTGGCGTTCATTTGTTGCAAATTTCCTTTGCTTGTTCAACGGACCTTGAATATTTTTCAAGGAGGCTACAACACCCATATGCTTTCTCGTACTTAAATATTGCATCCCCTACAATAATTGCCCAGTTCACAACAACAGAGTCTCCTCTTGTGCTTTGAGTGTAGCCTCGCTAGTAGTCTGGAGACACCAGATGTGATTGTCTGTCCTAAGGACTTCATATTATTATGAAGGAGATGGTTGTGAGCTTGCGTTTTTAATAGAGGTTGTTTGTCGGAAAAAAAAAAAACTTAAGAGGTAGGGCAAATCACAGTCAGCCTGGACAACCAGACTGGTGCTAAACACTTGAATAGACGCGTGGTATGGCCACACGCACAATTCTATTCGCCAGCGGTAAATCTGACGCTGGCATCGCCTTGGCCTGGGAACTCATAGTGCACACACCCACGTCTCTGCGTTCGGCCCATCGACACCACAATCGTTTAAGCCAGCTACCAAATACTTTGATCTCGCAACTCTTGCACTCCAATCCACAATCTACCTCTTCAGGGGGCATAAACATGGACGTGAGAAATGTGACCTTCAGTGAGCGTGATAGTTGAGCAAGAACTCAGACTCTAAGAACTGAGACATTTTCTTCCTCCGTTGCAGATGCAAGGGGTGACGTGAATATACCAATCACCGTTAGTAAGTGCGGCGACCACTGACAGCCCTTCACTTCCAGTCTCACACTTTTGTAGACCCTCCGGTCGATGTGTTAGGGTTGCTCAAACCTGCTGAAAGGGCATCTTACAACACACGCAACGCCGCTGAAGATGTCCGACACCCCGGGTGCATGGAGAACACGCGTGTACGGATATTGGATGACCTCGAGAGATGGGCACGCGATGCTTCAGCTACAAAGGTCTACTGGCTAAATGGTCAGCTTGGAACGGGAAAGACAAGCATCGCTCACACTCTCAGCCAGCGTTTGAATGAGCAAAAGATCCTCGGAGCCAGCTTTTTTTGTTCTCGCTCAAGCTCAGCATTAGCTGATGCAACACGGGTCATTCCTACAATTGCCAATATGCTTGCTCGATCTAACCCCGGGATCCGAGCAGTCCTGCACAATCTCCTCACAAACAGACCTGATATGGCTGATCTCAACTCACTTTCTGACCAGTTCAAGTCTCTGGTGATAGAGCCCATTAAGCTTCTCGAGGAAAACCAACATCTACTTTATAATGTTGTTGTTGTAGATGCTTTGGACGAATGCTCGGAACCTGGGAGAGTAGAACTGTTGATAAAGACAATCCTCAATGGTGTAGTGGACCTACCTCTGAAATTCTTCATCACAAGCCAACCAGAGACATGGATCATAGTGTCCTTCCTTCATAGTCCTGCAACTTCTCTTCAAGAATTCTCGCTTCATAGAGGATCATTGACCGACAATGAACAAACCGATATTGAAACATATTTGAGATCTTCACTGTTCAAAATAGCAACCAAGCACGGATATTCTGAACCTAACCTTCCCTGGCCAGCTGGATCTCAGGTAAAGAGTCTTCTCGACCAATCGGATGGATTATTCATATACGCTACCACCGCCGTGCGGTATATTGACGACACAAACGTAAATCCCAGGGCGCGTATAACTGAACTTACACGGTCGGCGTTGCCTCTCCCGTCTCTGGACAGCTTCTACAATTTGATTATGGACGGAGCATTCAGGAATCTCCTGACTGACAAAGAAAAGATGGCAAGACAGGATTTGCTTGCCGGGGTGGTCTGTGTTCAAACCCCATTGACCATCGCTGGAATTGCTTCCTTGTTAGAGAAGACATGTGATCAGGTTCAGATTGACCTATCTGGATTTCGTTCGGTAATCCATATTCCCTCTACCAATGACGGACATGTCACCATCTTTCATGCCTCATTCCGTGAGTTCATCGTTGATCCCAGGCGCAGCCTGGCCCACAAGGTAGATGTATTGGATGCACACCATAAACTGGCCATCAACTGTCTTGGACACATGAATAAGTCGCCTCATCGTAATATTTGTGACTTGGCTGAAGATAGGAGCCAGACTTTCCCCCATGAAATCAGAGATCCTGGCGTCATTCCGGAGTCCCTCCAATACTCGTGCGTGCATTGGGCATTTCATCTTCTAGAAGCGTTGTCCCCTCCTGAACCGTCAACAATGCTCGATGTTGTTTCTGAATTCGCCGATAACCATATATTGCACTGGTTTGAGTGACTGAGTGCCTGTGGTGAACTAGAATCCGGTGTCAAGTCTCTTCGCAAGGCAAAGGAGGCGATATCGGTGAGTTCACCGTTTGGAGACAAATTCTAGCTCACCAATTTTGAAGAAATATCCTATAACGCACAATAATTACCGGTTGCTGTTTGATGATGCTCGTAGATGCCTCCAGATGGGATCTGAGGCAATCAGCCACCACTGCCTCAACACCTATCGCTCGGCGTTGACATGGATTCCTAAACAATCCCTACTCCGGCAGAAATATGCGAAATCCTTATGCAGCGGACCTGAAGCTAACGTCGTCGTAGGTCTGGCTGATTCATGGGGGCTGATATCTGAACACGTAATGCGACACCGTGCAGAGGTAACCTCCGTGATGTTCTCTAGTGATGGCAGCCGAGTGGTATCTGGGTCCTGGGACAAGTCTGTTCATATTTGGGACACGGCTACTGGCGAGTTGGAACGCATACTAGTGGGGCATTCGGGCATGGTGTGGTCTGTTGCCATCTCGCATGATGGGACACGTGTCGTGTCTGGTTCGGAAGATAAGTCAATACGGATCTGGGATACAAATACAGGAGAGGCGGTGCGCACATATGAGGGACATTCGGATGCGGTGCTGTCTGTGGCTCTCTCAGCTGACGGTATGAATATCGTGTCTGGGTCGTGGAAGTCCATTCGGATCTGGAGTGTGGTTGTTGGGGAGACAGAGCGGGAACTGGAAGGGCATTCCGATTGGGTGCAGTCTGTGGCTTTCTCGCCCGATGGAACACGTGTCGTATCTGGGTCGGGTGATAGGACAGTGCGAATCTGGAATGAAGCGAAGGGAGAGATAGAGCGCATATTGCAGGGTCATTTAGACGATGTTAATTCTGTCGCTTTCTCGCCAGACGGATCACGTGTTGTGTCCGGTTCCGATGACAGTTCAGTCCGCATCTGGAATGCTACCAGCGGGGAGATGGAGCACATACTGGAAATTCATCCGAGTACAGTTATCTCTGTTGCCTTCTCGCGTGATGTGACACGAATCGTGGCTGGCTTGGGTGACTCTTCGATCGGCATCTGGAATGCCGGGACGGGAAGAATAGAGCACGTGCTGAAGGAACATGCGAGTGGAGTCCGGTCTGTTGCATTCTCGCGTGATGGGACACGGATCGTCTCTGGGTCAATGGATTGCTCTGTCCGCATTTGGAATGTGAGCGAATTGGAGACAGAACTCGGATCAAGTACAGCCTCACGTGAAAGATCACGCATCTCATCCAAGGTATCTCATGTTTTGCATGTGATTCCGGGCAAGAGAAAACGCCCACTGACCGGACATTTCAGGACAGTGTGGTCAGTAGCATTCTCGCCTGATGGCGCACGTGTCGTTTCTGGGTCAAAAGACAAGTCAATTCGGGTCTGGAATGCCAGCACCGGAGAGGTGGAGCGTGTGCTCGAGGGGCATGCTGGTGATGTGAGATGTGTGGCCTTCTCCCCTGATGGGAAGCGAATCGCGTCTGGTTCGGACGACAAGTCAGTGCGGATATGGAGTGTGGCTACAGGCAAGTTAAAGCACACACTGAAGGGCCATTCAGATTGGGTGTGGTGCGTTGCATTTTCACCTGATGGCACACGTGTTGTTTCTGGTTAGGGGGACCACTCTCTCCGGATTTGGAATGCGGCAACAGGGAAGGTGGAGAACATACTTGAGGGACATTCAGATTACGTGCGGTGTGTTGCATTCTCGGCTGATGGTGCACATGTTGTGTCTGGCTCGCACGACTGCTCAGTCCGGATATGGAATACGACTACCGGGGTAGCAGAGCATATACTCGAGGGACATAGCTCTTGGGTGACATCCATTGCCTTCTTGTTTGGTGGAACGCGAGTTGTCTTGGGTTCATTATATCGTTCAGTGCATATCTGGAATTTGATCACCGGTGCATCGACTCCATTGGCCGAATCCGCATCCATCGCATTGGCAGACGGAAGCCGAGTTACCCACATCTTCGGAGGTGTATTTTGTAGATGGGTCTGGCAGATAGGGTTTCCTGGGTTATTCCCGCGCTATTATATCGGATAGTCGGTGGGACAATGAGGGGAATGATTCCCTAGATTTTCCTGTGATTTCTATAGTATTTATCACTAGGAAATATATTGCTCTACAGTGAATCTACTGGAGCTGAGTCCCGGGTTTACTCTCCGCTTAGGCGCCGTACCGGGAATCCGGCCTGGGCGCCAAAGCGTCGGTTTATATGTTTGTGGCTCTCCCACAAGATGGATTTAATATATAATGATAGATAATATTATATAGTGATGTTGGAAACCCAACTGTGACCCGGCCTTGCTGTACGACGAGTAGCTGGTGTCTTAGTCCCGAATGGGAAAGTACGCTCGGCGCTTAACCTTCCGGTTCAGCGCGAGTGATGGGTTTATAGTTGTAGCCTAATGGCTAGTGCGATGGGGAGCAACGATATAGTTATAATTGCTTGTTTTACTAGTACAAACTACTAGTACTTTATATAAAGTAGGAATCCTAATTATAAGTGAAAACTTCACGGAGTGAAGTTAGAAGCCGGCCCAATGCGGCCGTACGCGTGCTACACCCGCATATATGCGGTGGGAATGATATGGATGAAAACTTCACAGGGGGAATATGGAAATAGAATATAATGAAAGTAAACTGAATGATAGAAACCACATGCCGGTATATCTCCTTCCCAACATGTCCATATGAGGTGAGCCGGCCCTTGGGGTAGGTATGGGGCCGGGTAGACAGTGTGGGGTAAAACCCGCTCCTAAATCCACGAAAATATTCGTGGATGTTCTTCATAGTATATGGAGCCTTGGTGTAATGCTGCATCTTGATTGGATAATGGTTGGGGGAGATATACCGGTTTTAGTGTAGAAGAATATGTATAATGACTCAATGATCCCTGGTTCTAACATATTTCAAATCTTTGCCCCAGAGGAGCATCTTGTGTCTGTATCTTTCAATAAGGACTGGATTCTTGCAGACCCTCCATTCATACCTTCCTATTTCCCTCCTGATTTTCGTGGCTTTTTCCCATATTCATTCTCTAAATCCAAAGCATGTTTTGGATATGCTTCAGGCCAGGTTGTTATTGTAGATCTTACTCCTGTCCAGCCCTAATTTTCTATCCAATAAATCATATAGTGCTGAAAACATATTATTGTTCTCCTAAACTTTGTGATTACTCTAGCTTCCTCTGGGCGGTTCTCATAGTTTACTCATTTGACATTCATTAATGTTAGATATTGAGAACAGGCACGGATATTTTGGTTCAGGACTCCATGGCCAACTGAACTCAGTCCAAGAGTTTTGAACAGTCGGATAGATTATTCAAATAAGCTTCGGTTCGAAATGTGGCCAGAGGGACGTGCCTGACACAATCGACACCAGGAGGAGGGCGTTTCACGATCTGCTCAGCAAGGAGGAGAGGTCGGCAAGACACGATATTCTTGTCGCTGCGGCCTTTCTTCAAAATCAGCTCTCCACGGACAGCATTGCCTGACTTTTAACGGGAGCGGAGTTGACGCGGACGACAGCGGCTCCTCCGGTTCTGCGAGGGCAAGCACTGTGTTAAACTCTGAACAAGCAACTACTTCTCCTGCTTCTCATAATGTCACAATGATTCCCCCTGCGGACCCTGTGCCTGCTCCTGAAACCGTCGAATCGTCCACTGGATCGCTGGCCACAACCACAGTCCTGGATCCCACACCTCCACAACCTCCATTCTCATCAGCACCCACACACAACCCCGCATTCCCAATCCACCCTCGCCCTCCACACCACATATCCGTCACTTCATCTCCTCATTCTCCCAGCTCGACGAACCCTAACGCAATTGTCCACACACAGCTCGTCAACAATGTATTCATACAGACGGTCACAAGTACGAACGAGTTCGTTGACACAGATGACAGCGTTCATAGTGGCGGCGGCATGAATGGTTTTGGTTTTGGTGGCTCTGAAGCAAATGGGCCTGACAGCGGGATTAGGAATGTGAGGTTTAGTGCTGGGAATTGTGTGTTTTTGTTGAGGTGAGTTTTCTTAGTCGGGGGATTTTTCATTACATAGATATTGAAAGTTTTAATCGCTCTTCATTTCATTTTTTTTTCTACTCTCATTGTAAATTTAATCTCAGACCATCGCTAATTGATTCCTTGCAACCATCTACAGAATACGACAAACATCCACGTCATTGATGCACGCACGTTCGACTCTTCAACGCATCGTGTTTTCATCTTTCCTGATATGGGAAAGCTAGTTGCTGCGAGGGCCGCCAGGAGCGAGAATAAGTCTGGAGGCGAGGGGGATGTGCAGAGGAGTGCAGGTGTGTTGTCTGGCAGCGCTGCTGTGGAACAAACTTTGGCTCTTGGCCAGAATGCAGATGCGCACGCAGAGTCGGATGTGGGCAACGCAGTCGCAGCTGGAGGAGACGGCGATGCCGAGCTCGCCACGCCTGCCCTGGGCAGAGGATGATTTGACGTTCGTTGTAATGTGGGACGTTACTCCTGAGCCGAGCAGCAATCTGCCAGAGACAGCGGACACCGAGACTCAGCCAGAATCACAGCTGCTGCTGGAGGTTCAGACGGAGCTGGTGGTGGATGTGGGTATGAGTGGGGTCGTCAGCGCAAGGGACAGTGACGGGGATACCCCCCTTTCTGAGCCTGCCATTCAACAAACCTCTCCCCCCCTAGGCTAAAACGTTGGGAACGTAGCCTCCTGAAACAATATGTAGTGGCCTCCACCCCCTCGCCGAATTTGCTGAACCTCAAGGTAGAGATACAGACTACCGACACAGCCGAGGTTAAGGGCGTAACCGCCCTACTAGATAGCGGGGCCACCGGACTGTTCATAGACCGAGAGTTTGCAGTCGCGGAGAGATTGACCTTGCGCCCGTTGACTTGGCCCGTGTCAGTGTACAACGTTGATGGTACCCTGAACGAAGGAGGAGCAATCCGACACGTGGTCGATGTGATCTTACGCTATTAAGACCACTCAGAACGGGCCATGTTCGCCGTGACCAATCTAGGGAAGCACAAGATGATCCTTGGCTATCCCTGGCTCTGCAATCATAACCCCAAAGTCAACTGGCTTACACAGGAGGTCACACTAAGTCAGTGCTCAACCCAATGCCACACCTGCCAGGTCAAGTTGCAGAAGGAACGTCAGGAAGAAATGGCGATTTGGGCTCTTCGGACCGGCCCCTTGCCAAACATGACAGTCGATGAGTCCAAAGACTATGAAAGCACCGACGACAGTGTGCCCTTCCTCGAACCAGGCGATCACCTTTTTGCGACCATAGCCCCCCCAAACATCCCGATTGGGACTATTGCAGTAGTCACGACCACACAATAACTGGCCAAGCGGGCACTCCAGAGCACTCCTCCTAGAGAGAAGGGGGCGATCCTGCCCTACCTCCAGGACTTTAATGATCTCTTTGAGAAGGAGTCCTTTGATTCTCTCCCCGAGCAAAGGACGTGGGATCATGCAATCAAACTGGAACCGGGTGCAAAACTCTCAGCTTGCAAGGTGTACCCACTCTCTCCGAGCGAACAGCAAGAACTGGACGAGTTCCTATGGGAAAACCTCCACACAGGTCGTATCCGCCCCTCGAAATCCCCTATGGGAAGACCCGTATTCTTTATTAAGAAAAAGGATGGCTCTCTCCGACTGGTCCAGGACTACCGGGTACTCAACGCGATGATGGTGAAGAACTGATATCCCCTCCCCATCATCTTGGAACTCATTGCGCAACTTCTGGGGGCCAAGTACTTCACTAAGTTAGATGTGCGATGGGGTTTTAACAACGTGTGGATCAAGGAAGGAGACGAGTGGAAGGTGGTGTTCTGCACAAACCGAGGGCTCTTTGAGCCCCTTATCATGTTCTTTGGCCTCACCAACAGCCCCGCGACATTCCAGACCATGATGAATGACATCTTTCAGGACCTTGTGATAGAAGGGCATGTGTGTGTATACCTGGATGACATCCTCATCTTCACCAAGAGAAGAGCATCGATGGATCGTCTGAGAAGTCCTTGAATGACTGAGGGCCCACAAGCTCTACCTTCAGCCAGAGAAGTGCGAGTTTGAACAGACAAGGATCGAATACTTAGGCCTCATCATATCTCACGGCAAGGTAGAGATGGACCCAGTCAAGGTAGAAGGTGTCATGGGCTAGCCTGCCCCATCGAACCAAAGGGAGGTGCAGGCCTTCCTCGGCTTCGCCAACTTTTATCAGAGGTTCATCGAGAGGTTCTCGCACCATGCCAGGCCATTGTTAGAACTTGTGAAGAAGGACGCAAAGTGGAGGTGGGGAGATATGGAACAGGCGGCCTTTGAAGGGCTCAAGATGAAATTCATGACGGCACCCATCCTCAGGTTCGCTGATGATACTTGCCCTTACCGAGTAGAAGCAGATAGCTCTGACATGGCCACAGGGGCAGTCCTTTCACAGCAGTCACGTAAGGATGGCAAGTGACACCCAATTGCCTTTTACTCGAAAAGCCTCTCCCTAGTAGAAAGGAACTACGAGATCCACGATAAGGAGATCCTTGCGATCATCTGAGCCTTGGAAGAGTAGAGACACTTCTTAGAGGGTGCTGAGCACTGTATCGAAATCTGAACCGGTTACAAGAATCTAGAGTACTTCCGATCTTCGAAAAAGTTAAACTGGTGACAAGCCCACTGGTCCCTCTACCTCTCGCGTTTCAACTTCGATCTGTGGCATCGACCAGGAGTAACAATGGGGAAGTCTGATGTGCTCTCGCATTGGTCAGACCATGGATCGGGAACAGGCGACAATAGCGACCTAGTCTTGCTTCGGCCCGAGTTGTTTGCAATACGGGCACTCGAAGAGATAGCACTGGAGGGAGAAGAGCGGGGGATCGCTCAAGAACTGAAGAGAGCGCTAAGTGAAGGGGCTCTAGAGGATGAGATGACGGAGGCAGTGAGAAAGCTGCGAGAAGCAGGAGGGAGATCGTTGGTTTCGGCTGAATGGGCAGAGGCCGATGGACTGTTGACCTTCCGAGGCAAGGCGTATGTCCCGGATGTGGGAGGCCTTCGACGATGGATCGTAGCCCACCACTACAACTCTAAGGTAGCCAGGCACCCTGGCCACTGGAAGACCCTTGAACTTGTCTCCTGAAACTATTGGTGGCCTCACATGTCTGGGTACATCGGTGAGTATACCAAGACGTGCGACCTGTGCCTACGAATGAAGGCCCAAAGACAACGGCCCACCAGGGAACTCCACCCACTCCCAATCCCCAAGGCAAGGTGGGATGCCATAAGTGTAGACTTCATAGTAGAACTCCCCGACGTGCACGGGTACAATGCCATGATAAACGTGGTAGACTCAGTATCCAAATGGGAATACTTCATACCAACTCACACAACAGTAATGGCAGCTGGAGTGGCGCAACTTTTCCTATACCACGTATGGAAGCTACATGGGTTACCAAGGGTAGTGGTGTCTAATCGGGGGGTCCAATTCGTCTGCAAGTTCACCCAGGAGCTCTACCGCATACTGGGCATTTGCCTGGTGGCCTCTACGGCCTACCACCCACAGACGGATGGTCAGACCGAATGGGTGAACCAAGAACTAGAACAGTACCTCTGCCTCTTCGTCAGCAAGAGGCAAGACAATTGGGACGATCTCCTGCCCCTAGCCAAGTTCTAGTAGAACAATCACGTCATGCTTCGACCCGTGGGTCCCCTTTCTTGCTGGATATAGGCCGACACCCATGCATGGGGTTTGAGCCATACCAACCCCTATCCTGCCTTGAATCTGTGAACGAGTTCAAGGAGTGGATGGAAGGAGCACTTTTGGAAGCAAAGGTGGCCCTGGTAAAGGCGAAAGATGATATGGCAACCTATTACAACTGTAGGCACCAGCCGACACCAACATTCATGCCAGGCGACAAGGTATACCTCAACGCTAGCGATATCCGTACCAATCGGCCATCCAAGAAGTTAGCACACAGGTGACTTGGCCCCTACCTTGTCGAGGAATGAGTGGGATCTCACATATACCGACTTCGACTCCCGAGAGCCTTGAGCCATCTTCACCCAGTCTTCCCGGTCTTCAAACTCACCCCAGCTCTGGCGGACCCCATCCTGGATAGGCGACAGCCCCTTCTACCCCAGCCTATCCTCGTCAACGAAGAAGAACACTTTGAGGTCGAACAAGTGCTCGACAGTCGGATGAGAGCAAATGGGCTGCAATTCCTTATCAAATGGAAGGGTTATGGCTACGAAGAGAATTCTTAGGAGAATGAAAATAACGTCTGGGCCCCCGACCTTATTGCCGACTTTTACCGTCTGTACCCAGGTGCCCCATGCTGAATCCACACCCTGGATGCATCCACCTTCAGATCTTGCACACCAGTCCTGCCCGTAGGGATTAATGCGTCGGGGATGCCACATTCTAGAGGGGGGGTGATGTCAGGGGAACCCCCGATAATGAATCCCGACCGACACCACCCCACCCGTACTTCATACCCACCGACCAAGATCCGTTTGGTCCACTCCCGGCAGTACCGAACGGATTGCACACCAAACGATCGTCACCATTGATGGTCACCCTTCAGAAGTGCCAACCGTAGCTATCAGCCTTCCTTTCGTCATTCACTCCTGGCATCGAGACCCTGGCAGAACTTCCCGGCTGGTATGGAGAATAATGCCCAGTATGGTGCAGAGTGCCATAGTAACGGTGCTTATATACAGTAGTTAGTGGGTGAAGGGTTCTCTAGAGTTTTCTCTTTGGATCCCCCTTCGCCAGGTAGGCTAGTCACTATGTATTAGGCACCATACTAAAACTTTGGATCCCCCTTTGCCAGTGCGCTGCCCAAGGGTAGAACGCCTGCTTAGGTTGCCCTTACAATGGGTATATTCATTGTTATTATGGTCCCAAAACCACTCCTCTAACTTTAAAAGAAGAAAAATTTCTCTATGTGAGGGACTTTACCAACAACAACAATAGTTGTAGGATTAGAGACAGTAGAGAGTATATCTTTAGCAATAACCATACAGTATTTATACAACCCTCTGTCTATGGCAGTGGCTAAGAGCTCCTTCTTCCAGGAGATCAAGTTTTTCTTTCTGAGCTTTGGTTTGATATAATGGAACTAGTTGATGTCATGCTTATGCAGAGGGGTTTTCCTACTGCAATGGTAGAGATTAAACAGATAGAAAAATGCCGAGAATTAAATAGAGTAGGATGAAAAAACTGCAAATAACCTTGACTGTGGTGAATATTACTAACTGAACCATCCTGGGGTACTTTGAACTCAAAAGTGTGATTAGATACCTCGTATACGTTAGCTAGACACTGAAAAGCTCAGGAGCAAGAGGGACAGTAGCTATGTGTGATAGATAAAATGGCAAACATGTGATAGGAATTCATAATATGCATAACCGTGAGAGGGGGGGAATGATATAAAAGCAGTAATATGGTTATGAGGGTTGAAATATCATGAGGCTAAACATGTAGAAAAGAAACCTAGAGAGTATGGGATGATTGATGATGCGCCCTTGATTGGTAACAGAGTTGGCTTCGAATAGGGGGTTACAATTGTAGGAATTGCGATGGCCGGGCAGAACATAGGCAAACCGTGTCACCCCGTGTCACTCCATTGTGACATAAAGGAAAGTCCACATACCGATTGTATTCCATAAATAAATTACGCAGTAATTTTTCTCTTATTGTTTTTGTTCTCTTTTTGTTCTCTAAAGATTATAAAAAGAGGTAGTTAGTTTTTCTTATTTCCCTCAGTACTTTGCAACGAGCAAATACTGAGGTGAGAGACATTGTTATAGTTGTTTTTCAAACTTGTTACTTACTTGTACAATTATAGAAACGTACAGGTAAATAATATATTCAGTACTTTGCAATGAGCAAATACTGAGAAACGTACAGTCGCAATATAATCTTACAGGTTATTGGGCCCCGAGATCCCACATCCAGACCTTTTTCTGACCTTTGCTTCTTTTTTTTTTTTGACCATGACCACTACGGCTCTGACTACCACCGACCTTCTCCCCTCCTCTGTTCCCAAACTCATGATGAGTGGCCTTAACTGGACAGCGTTCTCGATGCGTTTCCAGGATGCTGTCGAAGCAAAAGGGTTGTGGGGGTATTTTGATGGCACAATTA
>QLPI01010553.1:0-12480 GCA_003314275.1 Chroogomphus rutilus
CAGGAGGATTACATAATCAAAAAATATGACGTGATTAGTGGAGATAGCCCTGCTTCTGAACTTGTGGTCACAATCAAGATGATTACATAACTCTCAATATTCATTGAGATATTAATTATTTAAAAAATGAAGCATTTGAACGGTTTTATCCCTCACATTTTTTAAACAAGAAATGGTACTAATTACGTCATATTTTTTGATTATGTAATCCTCCTGTTATTTACAGTACAACACAAATGTTCCAAACACTTGAACAGTTTTGTCCCCTACTGTACCTGGACCACCAAGGATAGGAATTCTCATAAAGTTACAGGGGATGCACTCAGAAACACCTCATGCTATGACTTTAACTTCGATACTTGCTATTGTGAAAAATGTTTATATATGCATAAGTGCCAGAACTGTGATAGCCTTGAACATGGGGCTTCCAAATATCCTAATAAATCCTCATAGGACCTAGGCATGGCAAGTCAGCCTTGACCACACTCTTGCCATTGCTTTAATGGTGGCCCTTCCCCTCTAAAAATCCCCCAGCCAAGCATCCTAATACAGATCCATGATACAGCCTGCCTCCTGGCTCAATGAATAACATTCCATGAGTAATGACACCTCTTAAGCATAAAGCATGGGCATACCACTTGTAAGACTACCTGGATTGTACTTTTGTAAACATGATTCTTCATATAATAGACTTTGATGCCCAAATTAGGTTTAAAGCTACTCATACCTGTAAGAACCTCAAATCTTGCAATAACAACCCAGAAGCTATAACTTCAGCTATCAACAGACTTCTCAAGAGCTCACATACACATGGACCTTATCTGTCCCCCCCTTTACCAGAATTTTGTTTATCTCCACTTGGCTTGACAACATAGAAATGCAGTAAGAAAAAGTATCTCATTAATCATCTATCATGGCCCCAAGGTGACTCAGTCAATGATGGGATCCTGGACTCCAAAGCTAGCATTCAGTATGAATCTTTTGAAAATGCCTTGCAAGTCATTCATGCATACAGCCAAGGAACAATTCTTGCAAAGCTAGATCTTTAAGAAGATTTTCATCACATCCCAGTGGCACCATCTCACTGGCATCTACTTGGTTTTTATTGGCACTCTCAATTCTACCATGCAGTGGTACTTATATTTGGCTTATCCTCTGCCCTATATATTTTCAACCTTTTCGCTGAAGCATTGCATTGGATCATTCTTTGGCACATTCCTGGTGAGATTTGCCATTACCTGGATGACTTCCTTTCTATTTTTCATCCCAGCATGTTATTAAGCACTGCTGAGGCCACAGTCTCCTGGTGTCAAGCACTTGGTAACCAGTTAGGCCTTAAGTTCCAAAATGAGAAGACAATCCTGCCTTGTATCCATCTGGAATTTCTAGGTCTCAAAATTGATACCAGGCATATGGAGGCATGACTCCTATCTGACAAATTGATATAGGGTAGAAGACAAACGGTTTCTGCTATAGTCACGTGATGTGACAATGTCACGGTCACAGCGCAAAAATTTTCATTGTCAAAAATTTTTTTGAAAAAAAATTGTATTCTGCTATAGAAGATGGCAATTTTTTTGGAAAAAATGATTGTACTACACTATACAATATGAGCCTTGTCCAATTCAGCTAGAATAGTACTGGCATATTGCCAGATCCTTGTGCAAAATAGTGGATATGACACCTGAGTCATGTGACCTTAGTAGAATCCATTTGTCATCTACCTTATCTATGGGAATGTCTTTCCATATATGGAATGTTTCCCTTTTATGGGTGCTTATGTCAGCGCAAAAATTTTGTGACCAAAAAAAAAATTTAACAGTGTCAGACTGCTTAAAAATGTGATTATGAATTTTGGGAAGATGTTTGAAAGTTTAGATATACTACATTTGCAATAATGATTTTTTTCAAAAAGTAAAACCAAGACCATGTACATATAGTTCTATGCCATTGATCTGTGGTCTTAGAATAATTTTTTTGTCAATGTTGCCAGATCCTTGTGTGAAATGGTGGAATGTGACATTTGAGTCATGTGACTATAGCGGAAACCATTTGTCTTCTACCTTACTTGTGAGAAATATTAGAGTCGATCTTATTGGCTTTCTCTAATTTGCATCCCAGGTTATCCCTCACTCTAGGGCATTCATCTGCCATCTCATTGATTTTTGAATGACTTTCTCATCCCCATTCTTCCGTTGTAGTATACCCACCTATACTAAAGCCGACATTTGCTGGTAGATGACCTTTGCCCAGTCATGGAATGGTATCCATCTTATTTCTCTCTCATACCTTACTGTTCAGATCTACATGGATGCTAGTGGTACCAAAGGGATTGGAGGTATATTTGATAAACACTGGTTTTCTTCTCATATCCCTCATCACTTCTGTAACTGTGATATACAATTTAAGGAAATTTATGCAGTCCTTCAGGCTATCCTCTGTTGGGATCACCTTTGGCAGCACTGGCATGCAGCATTTCACATAGATAATGAAGTGATTGTAGCTACCCTAACTAAGGAGACTATGAGAGCAAGATTCACAATGACCATTATGAGACAATGTCAAGCTTCGGTAATGCTGAAGATGTGGGCAGGTAACGACCAAGTCCTGCAGGCCGGAAGTAGTGGCTTTGGCTTCAATGTACTCGTGCATTGTGCCCTACTTGCTGTGCGTGCCACCAATTTGGGACAGAGGAGGTACTCGGGGAGTGCCAAAAGTGCCGGCCTAAGTAGAGGACTTTACAGAGGAAAGAGGAGACAAGGGGCCTAAGCTAGTCAATACCCAGAATGAGGAAGTATGTACATGCATGTCCTACTTATATAGGTTAAGAAGTGACATGTGGAATAAGGAATGTGGAACAATAAGGTATGCAGAGCATGTGGGGATATTGTCCACAACAAGTAAAATTAGAATGAAGGAATGTAAACAGGGATGGGATAATAGAAATAGAATAATAGAAATGTGGCCAAGGATAGGACAATAGGGAGTGCCCTACTATAAAACAATGGTTATGGCCAAGGATAAAACAAGGACAGGATGTCCCAAGGTGAGGCAGGTCGAGGAATAAGGAGTAGGCATGGTAGGATTAATGGATGGTGAATGGCATAGAGTGGATGAGGGATGGAGGCAAGGAATGTGGATGGTGGATGTGCAGAGCTGAGACTGGTGTACCAAGTGACTTGCATGCGGCGTGGGCACTTGTACGTGGATGTAGTCTGGCTGTCCAGTCGGCACTGCCAAATTATCGGACACTCGGTATGTGTACTTGACAGACAAATTGTCATGCTAGCAGCATTCTTCAAATTCTCTTTTTCTTTATCTTGGCTTCCTTCTACTTTTAATGCACTTGCTGATGCTGCTTCTCATTTTAATTTCTCACACCTTTTTCTCATTGCACTATCTCTGTCACAACAGAACTGCAAGATCTACCCCCCCTCACTGGTATCAAACCCACACTCAGCTTGTACCAACAGTCACATTCTTTCTCTGGTTCAGACTTGTCACATCCATCCACAAAACCAACCTGCACACATCTCTTCAACAAGCCACCATGGATGCAGCCATCAAGCTTGCATTCACTGGTTTCTTATACTCTGGAGACTTCACTATCAAAGGCAACAAATTCAAAGGATTAGACCTATCTGCCCACCTTACACAAGGCTCAATATCATTCTTCCCATCTGTTGACACCACCTCCAGTATCAGCATCATGTTTCCAGCATCTAAAACTGACCCATTTCAAAAAGGAACCATTATATATGTTACTGCAGTGGATGCCCCTACTGTGTTATATCCGTGATATAACTCCGACATCCCGGACATCTGACATAGGGTGCTACAAAAGAACCCTACTCCGAACCAAGTCCGAACCTACATTGCCACCTCCGAGTCCGACCAGCATCGTTGACCTCAGACCTCGGACATCTTCCTTTCTCATCGAACAATAGTCTTATTGTAACACCAGATGTATATTTCTCTTGTACTCCGTTTTCGTTCATCTTATTGTTCTCTTGACCATTCTTAATTAGTTACAATAAGGATCGCATGTATAAATACCTCCAGACTTCTGCACTATACCTTAGTTCGAATATCGACTTAGTATTCCCACTTACTCTCTGAACTCCAAAACTTATCTTCTCCGAACCTCCGAAATAAAGGACTGACGATCGAGGAGGGCGCAACATACAAGTTGAAGCCAAGTCCTTACGACTCCGAACACACGACTTGGACCAACTTACGTCAGCTTGGACCTGACGCGAACTCGGACCTTAACACTATATTCGAACTCACACTCCTGATCGTCTATGAGACACAGCGAGCGAATCAGAGCCGTTCAAACACTTAGAGTAGCTTCAGTATGCCGCACATCCCTGACCCCAAACTTACCTGCCACAGAACCCGACATCCATACGCCACCAAGCCCTTCACCAGCCCCAGACCCACCATCCGAACACTCGTCAAACCCCCTTCTAGAACCCCGAATTCCACCCTCAGACGACGCTAATGGTGAAGCCAACTTGGCGGAAGCCATCACCATGTTAGCCAAACATCTGTCCGGCTCAAAGAAATCATCAGCTCGGACCAAGATTCGAGACCCTGACCCCTTCGATGGCTCCGACGCCAAGAAATTACAACCGTTCCTGGTGCAGTGCACCTTAAACTTTCGAGACCACCCTGACGTGTTTGACTCTGACAGTGCCAAAGTAACCTATATACTATCGTATCTAACTGGCACTGCCTTGGACTACTTCAAACCCGGTCTCTCCTCCGAAGAAGACCCTTACTGGCTCTACGATTATCGGGAATTCGTCTCCGAACTCAAAGCCAACTTCGGCCCCCACGATCCAGAAGGAGAGGCCGAAGCTGACCTCGAAGCCCTCCGAATGCACGACAACCAACGCATCACAAAGTACGTGGTGGAATTCAACAGGCTCGCCGTTCGCGTTCAGTGGGGAGACTCTGCACTCCGTTGCCAATACTACAACGGCCTACCCAACAGGATCAAAGACGAAATTGCCCGCGTAGGAAAACCCGACTCCCTACTGCAACTACAACAACTGTCTCAGTCGATCGACTCCCGTTACTGGGAAAGGTGCTCCGAAATGTCTCGGGAAGCCTCCACATCCAAAGCCCCTGAACATCCGAATGACAGAAACAGGGCACCAACAGCTCCGATCGCAAGTACGAGCACCAGACCTCCAAACCCCAGCCAGACCCCGAATAAGACAACCTCGGACATGACCACGAAACTCGGCAAAGATGGCAAACTCACGCCTCAAGAACGACAATGCCATTTCGACCACAACCTCTGCCTGTTCTGTGGAAGGACTGGTCATGTAGCAAAGGAATGTCCCAAGTCAACCTCCGCCGCTGCCAAAGGACGTGCAACCACCATCGAAGAAAGCACGACCGAGGCAACGATCTCTGAAGTGGAAGATACCTCGGAGTCAAAAAATCTCTAAGCAGCCCTTCGACTCCAGCATCAGTTAGGGGCTGCGCTGAACCCAATGATGCACCAATGGAGATGAGACTCAACGCATCCGCTCTTTCCAGTCCGAACTCTCTGACCATCCGTCTCCACCTTGAAACCACCTATATTGACACTCTAATAGACTCAGGATCAACTCATTGCTTCCTAGACTCCGACTATGCTACAAAGCATCAACTCCGAACCTACGACATCACTCCGATTCCACTATGACTCTTTGATGGCTCCTCCAACTCCGTAATTCGAAAAGCCATCGACCTCCGCGTACGCTTCCCAACAGGGGAGCAGCACACCATTACGTTCTACGTAACTCCATTGGATTCTAGTTGCTCGGCAGTCCTCGGACACAACTGGCTCACCCGCTACAATCCGTTGATTGACTGGGTATTGGGCAGTATATCGTTCGGCTCTCCGACCACAGCTAATCTCCAGGTACCATCCGAGCCAGCAGCTATGACTCCGTGCTCATCCGAAACTCCATCCCCTCCGAAACCCCATCTCGTGGCGCCAAAGGTTGCCTTAGTAAACGCAGCAGCTTTTGCCCGAATATCAAGAATGGAAGGAACACAAACCTTCCAGCTCTTCCTCTCCGACCGCCAAGAATCCGAAGAAGGTCCGATAGACCTGAGTACTGTCCCGAGCGAGTACCATGAGTTCAAAGACGTTTTCAGCAAAACTCGGGCCAACACCTTAGCCCCTCACCGACCATATGACCTCAAGATCGAACTGGAGGAAGGCACATCACCCCTATTTGGTCCGATCTATTCTCTCTCCGAAAGTGAACTGAAGTCCCTCCGAGAGTTTTTAGATGAGAACATATCCACAGTGTTTATACGACCCTCATGCTCCCCTGGGGGCGCTCCAGTCCTCTTCGCCCGAAAGAAAGATGGATCACTATGCTTATGCGTCGACTTTCGTGGACTAAACAAGATAACAAAGAAGGATTGCTACCCACTTCCCCGAATCTCCGATCTCCTGGATAGTCCCCGAAAGGCCCGAATATTCACCAAGATAGATCTCCGACATGCGTACCACCTGGTACGCATCCGAGAAGGCGACGAATGGAAGACCGCCTTCCGCACACGCTATGGATCTTTCGAATGGAGTGTGATGCCCTTCGGACTCACCAACTCCCCGGCTGCCTTCCAGCGATTCATGAACAACATCTTCTCCGACCTTCTAGACCTCTCCGTACTAGTATACCTAGACGACATCTTGATATACTCCGACAATCTAGAAGAACATAGAAACCACATCAAAGAAGTCCTCCGACATCTCCGAGCGAACCACCTATATGCCCGGGCAGATAAATGCTTCTTCCACACCAACACCGTGGAATATCTCGGATACATCCTCTCTCCGAAGGGCCTGACCATGGCCGACGACAAAGTCAAAGTCATCCAGGAATGGCCTGAACCCCGAAAAATCAAAGACATTCAGTCTTTCCTCGGATTGGCAAACTTCTACCGACGCTTCATCTTCAACTACTCCGACATCACAGTGCCGCTAACTCGTCTGACACGAAAAGATACTCCGTGGAATTTTACTGAAAATTGCAGAACATCCTTCGAGATGCTCAAGAAGGCATTCACCACAGCACCGATCCTACAACAGTGGATCCCCGGATCTCAACTCATTGTCGAGTCCGACGCCTCGGACTACGCCCTCGCAGCAATTCTGTCCACCATATCACCAACGGACAATGACATCCACCCAATAGCCTTCCACTCCCGAACCTTCACCCCTCTGGAATTGAACTACGACATACACGACAAAGAACTACTGGCCATCTTTGAAGCCTTCAAAACCTGGAGACACTACCTAGAAGGTTCAGCAGATCCGATCGACATCGTCACCGACCACAAGAATCTAGAATATTTTTCAATAACCAAGTTACTCACCCGTCGGCAGGTCCGATGGTCCAAATATCTCTCCCAGTTCAACATGGTAATCCGCTTCCGACCTGGTTGCCTCAGTGCTAAACCCGACGCACTGACTAGATGATGGGACGTCTACCCTAAAGAGGGAGGAAGCGACTATGCCAAGATCAATCCGCACAACCTCCGACCAGTCTTCACAATGGAACAACTTGTATCGTCACTCCAAGCCACCTCCCTGTACACTCCGGTAATGTGAGCTGCAATGATCATGGATGTAGAACAACTCCATAAAGACACACGAACCTCACTCCGAGAAGACCCCACAGCCTTGTCCCAAATGGACAACCCCACCGATCGATGGACCACCTCTGAGGACGGACTTCTCCTCCTCAATAAAAGAATCTACGTCCCCGATCATGGAAACCTCTGACTCTGAGTGCTACAAGACAAACACGACCATCCAATCTCCGGGCACTTCGGTCAGAATCGGACATTAGAACTCATCTGAAGAGACTACGTCTGGCCCGACCTCTGAGATTCCGTTAAGTCCTATGTTAAATCTTGCACCACTTGTATGAGGTCTAAGCCACAGAGACATCGCCCTTACGGGCTACTCAAGCAATTACCGATCCCCGAACGACCTTGGAACTCCATCTCTATGGACTTCATAGAGAAACTGCCCACATCGGACGGCTATGACACTATCCTCGTCATCGTAGACCATCTAACGAAGCAGTCCCTCTTCATCCCCACCGTCGACACAATCACTGCCCCAACCCTTGCCAGACTCTTCATCCTACACATATTCTCAAAGCATGGGGTACCATCACACGTCACCTTGGACCGAGGATCCGAGTTTGTCTCCTCGTTCTTCCGATCCCTCGGCAAGGCCCTAGACATGAAGCTTCACTTCACATCAGAATACCACCCCAAGGGGGATGGACAAACTGAACGCATGAATCAAACCCTCGAACAGTATCTCCGAGTGTATTGCAACTACCAGCAAAACAATTGGTCTGAACTATTACCCATCGCCGAATTCGCGTACAACAATGCTCCTAATGCAACGACGGGAATCTCCCCCTTCTACGCCAACAAGGGCTATCATCCGAACATCACCTTTCACCCCAAATGCGACCTTGCTTCCTCTTGGGCACATGACTTCATAGTCGACTTGGATGACTTGGATCAACAACTCCGAAAGACTATATCCGAAGCTCAGACCCAATACTCAGCTTCCGCAGATCGTCGCCAAGCGGTTCCCCCGGACTTCAAAGTTGGAGACAAAGTCTTCGTTAAGTCCGAGAACATCCAAACTACGAGACCTTCTAAAAAACTAGCAGAGAAATTTCTAGGTCCCTTTGAAATCATCGCGCAAGTAGGAACCGTCTCCTTCACCCTGCGACTCCCCAAAAGCATGAGAGCCATCCACCCAGTCTTCCACATCTCTATGCTTGAACCCTCAACTCCGAACACCTTCTCTGAATGTATACTCCCACCCCAACCCCCAGTCGTCATTGATGGGGAATCCGAATACGAGATCTCCCGAGATCCTTGACTTGAAGATCGACGGAAGAAGACGCAGGTGCCCCCTCCAGTACCTAGTCCAATGGACCGGATACGAAGGTACCGAAGACGAAAAATCCTGGCTGCCAGCCAACAAACTTGGCCATGCCTCTAAGGTAGTCTCCGACTTCCACCGACCATACCCAGACAAACCAGGTCCCCTGGGTGATGTCCTAGACTCCCTCACCTCGGACCGATAGTTCACTTTCTTCTGACTTAGACTTTTTCACTTGATTCAAAAGATTCAAAAATATATATATATATTTCAAAAAAAACACCTTCTATTCTGGAGACCCAGGTGCATTGTCCTGGTCTGACCCATCATCCCTCGGACCCCCTTCATCCTCCTTCTCCTTCCCCTTGTCACTCTCCTTCTCCTTCCCCTTACCCTTCTCCGGCCCCTTCCATTTTTCCCTCGGAGAACTTCCCCACCACTCATCCATTTTTTGCGACCAGTTGAACCACTGAGCCTGCTCAATGATACGGAGGTCATTCATGTGCACCAGGGCCTCGGCGATCCTCCTGTTCTCCTCCTGGATTCCCCGGACTTCTCGCCTCAACCCCTGCAGCTCCTCTACCACCTCCTTCAAGTCGGCCCCCGAGGTGTCTGAACTCTGGGTGGATCCCTCAATTACCACCTCCACCTTCCTCTTCTTCGATGGAGGACCGACACCATCCTCCGAAGCACCCCTACCCCTCTTCTCGCCCTTGTCCGACTCCTCACCATCATCCAGCCTGCACTTCACTTTCCGAACCCCGCAAATCAGGCATGAAGTGCCCCTCCCAGAGCTAGGCCAGATGCAGGGGTCCCCCCGACGGGCACAATGCCTGCACACCTCCGAGCTCCTACCAACCCCGCCTTTGGACGTCTGATACAAGTCCAGGAACAGGCTCATTAGCGTTCTCCGACTTGACTTGATCGGTCCGAGACCCACCTTGGCACCGTCAGCCCTGGCCTTTCTCAGCTGCTTGTTTTCTACCAGCTTTTGAGCATGGGCCTTTCGGGCCGACCGCTGTTTTTCGAGGATGTGGGCGTGCTCTTTTTCACACTCGGACAGCCCCGAACCCCCCCTCCCCCAAGTCTGGGGTCACCTTCCGAGTCACAATCCCCGAGGAACTCCCTTCAGGGGGGGTGTCTTCAGCTATCGTGGATAGCTCCGAAATGGTCTTGGAGCTTTTCTTAGCCTTCCCTTGTGTTGTCCTTTTAGGGACCTTCGACGAGGTCCCCTGCTGAGTTTTTTTGGCCTCCTTTCGGAGCCTCTTATCTTCCTCCTCTTTGGCCCTTTTTTCAACCGCTTCCTTAGCCTCCTTTTCGGCCCTTTCGGCCTCTTTGGCCTTCTTCTTGGCCTCTCTTTTGGCCTTTTCGGCCTCCTCCTTTGCCTTGCACTCAGCCTCCCGCTTAGCTTCCTCCTCGGCCTTTCGCTTGGCCTCCTCCTCCGCCTTCCGCTTGGCCTCCTCCTCGGCCTTCCGCTTCTCCTCAGCCTTCCTTTTCCTCTCTGCTCGGATTTTTTCAAGCTTCTCTGAAGTTGCTCGCATCTGCTCTATCAGGGTGACTTCATCGTCGAGGTTAAGGGTGTTGGGTGACGACATGGTTGGGCTACTACTATGGAAAAGGGTCCTCCTTTTATACCTTTTTTCGACGCCTAATCACATAATCTTCCCATGGTAACCTCCGCCGTCATTAAGCGCCAGGACCTTGAGGCTTGGTCCTAACAGGGGGGCACTGTTATATCCATGATATAAATCCGACATCCCGGACATCCGACATAGGGCGCTACGAAAGAACCCTACTCCAAACCAAGTCCAAACCTACATTGCCACCTCTGAGTCCAACCAGCATCGTTGACCTTGGACCTTGGACATCTTCCTTTCTCATCGAACAATAGTCTTATTGTAACACCAGATGTATATTTCTCTTGTACTCCGTTTTCGTTCATCTTATTGTTCTCATGACCATTCCTAATTAGTTACAATAAGGATCACATGTATAAATACCTCCAGACTTCTGTACTATACCTTAGTTCGAATATCGACTTAGTATTCCCACTCACTCTCTGAACTCCAAAACTTATCTTCTCCAAACCTCCGAAATAAAGGACTGACGATCGAGGAGGGCACAACATACAAGTTGAAGCCAAGTCCTTACAACTCCAAACACACGACTTGGACCGACTTACGTCAGCTTGGACCTGACGCGAACTTGGACCTTAACATACTGTCAAGCTTCGGTAATGTCGAGGATGCTGGCGGGGAGCGGCCAAGTCCTGCAGGCCGAAAGTAGTGGCTTTGGCTTCAACATACTCGTGTGTTATTCCCTACTTTCTATGCATGCCACCAATTTGGAACAGAAGGGATACTCGGAGAGTGCCAAAGATGTCGGCCCGAGTAGAGGACTTAATAGAGGAAGGGAAGGTAAAGGGGCCTAAGCCTAGTCAATACCCAGAATCAGGAAGTATGTACATCCATACACTACTTATATATGTAGGTTAAGAGGTGGGATGTGGAATAAGGAATGTAAAACAATAAGGTATGCAGAGCATGTGGGGGTATTTCCACAATGATCAAGAATAGAATGAAGGAATGTAAGCAAGAATAGAACAATGAAGATAGGATAATAGAAATGTGGCCAAGAATAAGACAATAGGGAGTGACCGACTATAAAACAATGGGGTCATAGCTGAAGATAAAACAAGGGCAAGATATCCTGAGGTGGGACAGGTTGGGGAATAGGGGTAGATGGGTGGGATTAATGGATGGTGAATAAGGAAGGAGTGGATGAGGAGTGTGAATGAGGGATGTGGGAATGTAAATGGTGAATGTGCTGAGCCGAGACCGATGTACCAAGTGACATATGTGTAGATTGGTCACTTGCACATGGAATTGGACTGATTGTTCAGTCAGCATTGCTGAGTTACCGGGTGCTTGGTACACGTACTTGACACCTACATGCGCAGTCAAAGCCTTGAAATACCTATACAGAACCAATCCCAGACCCCCAAATGCCCCATTGTTTTGCCACAAGGACAACTCACCACTTCAATATTCCTACTTCATCTGCAGCCTCCAAAGCCTGCTAATCTCAGCTGGCTTCAATGCATCCTCATTTTCAGGTCACTCCTTTTGGTGAGGGGCCACTACAGTAGCTGCTGAGACTAGATTCACAGAGTATGAAAATCCAAACATTGAGAAGGTGGTGGAGCAATGCTTACAAGCTATACATTGAGTCCTCTTGTTCATGCATCCTTAATCTCTCCACATGTCTTCATTGGGCCATTCCCACTGCTTAAACTCCCAGGCATCCTGCCCTTTGTCTTACATCTCTAATAGCTTGAGAATAGCCTGGGTCTGTCTGGCTGCACAAGAGAGTGGCGATGACAGCAATAAAATTTGCTTGCCCAATCATGCACAAATGAGAGACATGTTTCAGACAAAAGCTTTGTCTAGGTTCTCTAGAGGAGGCATGTGAATAGTACAACCCTTGTTTCAATATCCACTTTTGTTCAATATCCAGCCTTTTGTTCAACATCCACACCATCCACAAAGATT
>QLPI01010562.1:0-12015 GCA_003314275.1 Chroogomphus rutilus
CTTAATGGAGTATTTTAGTCGGTACCGCTGAGTTACCGGATTCTCGGTACGTGTACTTGACAGTATCCCCCCCTTAGCGGCTGAACCCATGAAGCCGATAGTCGGAGATTGAATATACGGTCCAGAACGCCTAAACGTGACGTCACGTGAAGGTTTGAGTCTGGTGCCCTTTGCTTCTTTCCATCGTCTCCGAAACGCATAACAGCAACGCATCAGAATCGCCAGAAATGGAATGCGCGTCCGATGTACGTGAGTTAGAGGAGACGGGTCGGGCCGATGATGCCTCAGTACTGACTACTGGGAGGGAGGTAGTTGAAGGAGAAATAGTGGGCCCTGGAGAACGGTGGGTGGATGCTGAATTTCAGGCAGCCGTTGAACAGCAGGTGGACCGAGAGTCCAAAGCCGGACAGACCGAAATGGTCAGGCAGATGGATGCATGGGTGTCTGAAGAACGTGTGGAGAATAACGTCCTTGAGGGTTTTGGAGCACCCATGGTCCAGAATGGGGGGGCTACGGAGATATCGGGGATCCCGGAGGTTACTCCTCCCGGAGGGGATGGGGGCATGGAGACGACAGGTGGAGGAGTAATTAAGCGGCCTAGAGTGGCCGAGGTATGTGCCGAAGATTTTTTTTTTTTTGTTTTATTGTTTATTGATTTTCTTTTCAGCAAGCGGCCGATGAAGAGCGGTCCCCAATTCTACGCCCTCTATGCAAGGAGTGTAAGAGGCGGGATCGTGAGTGCCGCGTCTCGGGGCCGGGTTCCGCATGCCGGGAATGTAAATGGCGCAACGTCGGGTGTAATCTGGCTGTACCGCAGGTTTTCCGGGCCAAAAGTCTTCCGGATGAGGGAGATAGTGGTCGGGGAGACGGAAGTCAGATCGAGAGAGTGGGGGAACCGGTAACGAAGAGGCCAAGGCGGGATAATACTGCACAGTCCAACGATCGTGAAGTGGCTCTGAGGCCCAGCGGGCGATTGGTGACTGTGGAAGTCCCTCCGCTCGAGGGATCGGGATCTTGGCCTCTTGTCGAGGTCTGGGAGGATCTGTTACAGGAGCAGATACGGATGGGTCAAGTCCTTATCCACATGGTGGAAGGGCTTCGGATGGTTGTTCGCACGATTGTGTCCTTGGGTGAGGATCGGTGCGGGGTGTCGGGAGGTTCGGGGGGTCCGGACAGAGGCAAGGTTAGGTCGGTGGGTGATGATGAAGGCGACAGGGAGAGGGAGGATAAGGGGAAAGGGAAGCGGAGGGAGGATGGTGGTAAGGATAGTCAGGATGTTTAGAAATTGATATAAGGATTTTTTTGTTAGAATTTTATTTTATTTTATTTTATTTTATTTTATTTTTTTTATTTTTTTAAGGTAGAAAGAAAAGTAAGAGAAGAAAGAACAAGTCGAATATGCTGAGGTGTTCGGCAGGTCCGGTTGTTGTATTTGAAGGGGGAGCGGAGTGTTGGAGGTGGAGTTTATGATGATGGATGGTGGGGACTGAGCAGGCGGAGGAAGGATCGGGGAGGATGGGTGAAAGGACGGAGAGTGATGGATGGTGGGGACTGAGCGGGCGGAGGAAGGATCAGAGAGGATGGGTGAAAGGACGGAGAGTGAAACAGTGGGGGTAGTTTTCGGGAGAAGGAGCATCTTTGGGAGGGGAGTTTGCGCAGTTTGAAAAGGTTTCTAGCTGGTTGCCACCCCCCCCTTTTAGGTAGACGTCCCACTGTCTACTAAAGGTGTCGGCCTCTAGCCGAGAAGAACGGAGAAGGGTCGTAAATGCATATGACACGCATATGCGGAGTGAAGGAACGGGAACGAATGGGGACGGATGGATGAGACCTTGGCCGAGCGTGCCAAATGACAACGTTGACCGAGAGGTCCCTGCCGAAAAAACTCGCCAGCCATTCTGGTATACAAGCATGCACAAGGCAGTTGCATTGACTAGGGCTATTGGCGAAGCTTCCAGCGACGGAACAGGATCCTGGGTGAGGCTGTTGGAACAGTGGCAGATGCCGCCTGGACCTAGGCCATCGGGATGCACCTAAAAACATTAGTAGCTTGACGGATTATAATACTGCCCAATACCCTGTTAATCAACGGATTATAGCAGGTGAGCGAGTTGTGCCCAAATATGCTGACCGACGGATCTAGTACATGATGGATGGATGGGTGGACTGCTTGTCCGAACGGAAGATCTAGTAACATGTACGTGTTCAGTAATAACCGAATTTTGCTGTACTGGATCAGAGAATTTCAACGAAATTGAAGTAAAAGGTTGGTGTGAACAAGTCCTGATTCTATCAGGCATATAAGATGGTTTCCCAAGAACATTCGGTACCAACATTGGGTGACGGAACAATATTAAAATGAAGAGGAGAGGAAGACGTAGCAGCATTGAATGATCCTCACTACTGGCATCTGCCGAGTCAACGCAACTCTTGGTGTGCTCAGAGGCCGGTCGGATGGCGATCTATTCTCCGTTTGCTGATGCTGAATTTTCAGCTTTAGCATCTGGAGTACCAGTTGCCTGGGGGACAGGGTCGGGAGTAGTAGTTGCACGGGTTTTGCTTGCTTTAGGGCACCCGGCAATTTTGTGATTTTTTGCGCCACAAAAAAGACAAAGGTTGTTGATTATGCGTCTCTGTCGTTCAATTGGGAGGAGCTTGCCGTTTTTGCTGAGGATTTTGGTGTGCTCGGGTTGGTTTGGCTGGAATTGTTTACTGTCCTCGTTTGTTGACATGTTTGTGTCGCTGCTATTATTCCGTGAGGTCGCGATCGTAGGTAAGGCATGGGAAGTAGTGTGATTCTAGGTATACTGTCAAGCGTCGGATACTGACAGACTTTGGTACTGCCGAAGGGTGTTGGCGAGAAGGTCGGGCGGACTATGGCCAAGTCCTGCAGGCCAAGAGTAGTGGCGTTGGCTTCAACGTGCTCGTGCGTTGTGCCCTACTTGCCGTGCGTGCCACTGTATTTGCCACAGACAGGTACTCAAGGGGATGCTAATGATGCCGGCTCGAGTCGAGGACTTTAACAGAAGAGAAGAAGGTAGAAGGGCCTAAGCCTAGTCGATACCCAGAATGAGGAAGTATGTACATACATGTCCTACTTATATAGGTTAAGAAGCGACATGTGGAAATAAGGAATGTGGAACAATAAGGTATGCAGAGCATGTGGTTATTGTCCACAACAAACAAAATTAGAATAAGAAATGTAAGACGGGGATAAAACAATAAAGGACAGAATAATAGGACATGCTCTAGGATAGGACAATAGGAAATGCCTGTTTATAAAACAAGGCTGTAGCCGAGGATAACACAAGGGCAGGAGGTCCCGAGGTGAGACGGACCGAGGAGTGAGGAGTAGGCGTGGATGGGGACAAGGAATGTAACCGATATGTGTGTCTGGCCGAGAACAACTCATTGAATGGTTCGTATTTGGTTGCTTAATGGAGTATTTTAGTCGGTACCGCCGAGTTACCGGATTCTTGGTACGTGTACTTGACAGTATCGACTAGGCTTAGGTCCTTCTACCTTCTCCTCCTCTGTTAAGTCCTCTACTTAGGCCGGCATTTTTGGCATCCTCCCGAGTATTCCGTCTGTTGCAAATCAGTGGCACGCATGGAGAGTAGGGCATAACGTACGAGTATGTTAAAGCTACAGCCACTACTTCTGGCCTGTAGGACTTGGCCATTCACGTCTGACACCTCGACATTCCCGAAGCTTGACATCTCCCTCATCCTTGGAACCCCCCAGATCCCTCTCCACCATAAGAAGCAGAATGTTAACCATCCTCTCCTGGCTTCTTAAGAGCACCTCCAGCAGCTCCACCACCCATTTTCCTCCCGAAGACTTGGCCCATGGAACTTGGACCATGGGTGTCCTCCCACTCGGCTGTACAGTGCAGGCCAGCCTAGGCCTCTTCTTTGGAGGCTCCTCCATCTCCTCAGTCTCATCCTCACTTTCCCACCCACTCTCCTCCTCCTCATCATCGTCATCCATGATGAATGGACAACCTTTTGCCTGGGACACCCATGGTGCAGCCAAGTTGCACTTGACCTTCTGACCCTTGCACACCTGGCATGCGTCCCCTGGCCCTGGCACTCAGCACTTGTCCCCCTGCCTTTTGCACTCCTTGCATGGTGGACAAACAGCTGGAGACCACCTTTCCAGGGCCTCCTCCTTGTGCTACATAAAAATCAATAAAAGATAATGACAAGAGAACCATCACTCACCTTGGCCCCCCTTGGCCTCTCACTCTTTCCCCATCCATTCACCCCCGGCCCCTTGCTGGGCCGTGCTTCCGTGCTCCTACCCCTCTTGTGCAGAAGCTTTGGGACTCCCAAGACTTCGGAAGTCCCCACAACTTCGACACCCTGGACTTTGGGTGTCTCAACCCGTACTTCCGCATCCTTGGAGTTTTTCCCCCTAGGCTTATCCTCTGGGATCTCCTCTTTCATCTGCCTGGCCGTTTTGGCCTGTTTGTCTGAGACCTCCTGGCTCACCTGCTGATCAACAGTTGCCTGAGCAGCTGTGTCAACCTCCCATCTGTCTCCTGCAGCATTTGCTACTTCCATATTGGCTGCATGTCTGGCAGCCACCTGAGCCACTTCTTCATCGGCCTGTTCTTCCGTTTTGGCCGCCTTGTCCATGGCTGTCCAATTTTCTGCTGCTTGTTTTGCAGCAGCAACCTCCTTGGCTATGTTCTGGGCTGCCACCCCTACTGCAGCATTCTCCTCATCCACCTTCTTTGGGCCCTTGGCGGCCCCTTGTGCTGCCTGCTCCTCCTTTTCCTTCTCCTCCCAGTCGTGCTGACGGGCAACCCATTTCTCCTCGAATATACACTTGTCTTCATCGGTTTCATACCCCATTTGATGGATGATGTGTCGCTATTGATGATTGTAGGAGAACACATCTGAGCGCTATGCCCAGTCAGGCACTCCCTATTGGCCTATCCTCGGCCACGTTCCTATTATTCTAACTCCATTGTCCTATTTCTGTCTACATTCTTTCATTCTAATTTTGCTCATTGTGGACAACACCCACATGCTCTGCATACCTTATTGTCCCACATTCCTTATTCCACATGTTGCTTCTCAAACTATATAAGTAGGGCATGCATGTACATACTTCCTCATTCTGGGTATTGACTAGACTTAGGCCCCCTGTCTCCTCTTCCCTCCGTAAAGTCCTCTACTCGGGCCGGCACTTCGGCACCCCCTGAGTATCTCCTCTGTCCCAAATTGGTGGCACACATGGCAAGTAGGGCACAATGCACGAAGCCAAAGCCACTACTTCTGGCCTGCAGGACTTGGCCGTTACCCATCCGCATCCTCGGCATTACCAAAGTTCGACAGCTTGACACCAGCCAAAAGTTATTATATTTTTTGGTAGTCAATTCAAGACTGATTTGATAGGTGATTTTCTGAATAAGAGAGGTTTGGATTCTAGTATGCTGATCCAGTTCAGTGGTCCTCTAAAACCTAAGGGAGAATTCCTTATTCCCCAATACCCTGCCTCAGCTTGTCGACCTCCTTGGTCCTCACTCCTTTGCTCTCTTACTCCAGTTAGAGATGTACTCTTCAGCTTTGGTTTGGTCTGGAAAATGGCTCATCCCCTTGTTAGATTGTCTAATCCCACATACTATTCATATCTCTAATTAATGTCTTCCAAAATAAGACATTATACATACAGAGCTCTATAGACTAGTATTGGCAATCTGATAACTTACTAGGGCTCTGAACTCAACTTGTATAGACACACATGTCTTCACTCAAGGAGTCAACCTGAAAGGTTACCCATGTGGACTAGATAGTATAGTGGTTAACACCATAGTTATATATGCTATAGCTGTCAAGTACACATACCAACTACCCATTACCTTAGCAATGCCGACCGACCGACCCTTACTCACACACCAGTAACCAGTCTTCTATCACCAGTTCACGGCCCCAGCTCGGTACATTTGGTACATTTGGTACATCATATGGTTCACCACTCTCGTCCCATATCCTCTATCCATCACCATTCCCTCATTGTTCATTCCCTCCCTTACCCGATTCCCTTGAGAACAATTGTTATTCATTTATTATTCAGCCATGGCCCTATTGTTTTATCTTCAGCCATCTTTCTATTGTTCTATTCCCATCCACTCTCTCATTATTCTATTTTTAGCCATATTTCATTATTCTATTCTTGCTTACATTTCCTATTCTATTCTTGATCACTGTGGACAATACCTCCACATGATTCTTCATATCTTATTGTTTTCCATTCCTTGTGCCACCCTGTTCCACATCTTGCTTCTTAACCTATATAAGTAGCATGTATGTGGATAGTTCCTCACTCTGAATATTAACTTGGTTCACATCCCCTTGTCTGCCTTTTTCCTGTCTAAAGTCCTTCACTTGGGTTGACACTCTTGGCATCTTCCTGGGTCTCTCTTCTGTTCAAATCAGTGGCATGCATGGAACAGCAGGGCGCAACACACGAGCATGTTGAAGCCTAGCCACCCCAAACGGTCTGCAGGACTTGACCAACTCCTCGGCTTTACCAAGTCGTAACAATAGCCCTGGGTTCAAACCCCAGTCTGGTCATTCTTTTTACCTCAACACCCCTGACATACTTGTAACTTGATAAAACAGTTAGAAGAACTACAATCAACAAGTATAACTAAGGGGATTTTGGGCATCATTATACAAGACAAATTAAGTACTAAAGAGTTCTTTATGGAAGTGGAAATGGTATTCAAGATAAGCACATGAGTGATATTACTGCTATCCTTGGTTCACATAATTCTGAGGTTGCTCTCTATATTTTTGATTCTATGGCCATGGATTCTTTGGCCAAGGTCTCAGTGCTTGTTTTGGTGGCATGAGCTTTGGTATTCCAGAAACTTGCTGCCTTTGAGCTTGCTTTGGGGTAGTCCTTGACCATGTGGCCTTTCAAGGCACAAAAGAGACAGCAACCTTGATTGATTCATCTCTGGCATTCCTCTGGTAGAAGTTTGCCATCTTTTCTAAGCTTTGATAAATGGTCGGGCATCTTGACAGGACTTGAGGAGTTTGAGTTGCCATTGTTGTTGTTGGTAGTCCCCTTGTGTGTCAGGCTTCGGGAGTACTGAGATGTCGGACGGGAATGGCCAAGTCCTACAGGCCAGAAGTAGTGGCTTTGGCTTCAATGTACTCGTGCATTGTGTCCTACTCTTCCGTGCATGCCACTGATTTGTAACAGATAGGGTACTCGGGAGGATGCCGATGATGCCGGCCTAAGTAGAGGACTTAACAGAGGAGGAGAAGGTAGAAGGGCCTAAGCCTAGTCGATACCCAGAATGAAGAAGTATGTACATGCATGCCCTACTTATATAGGTTTAAGAAGCAATATGTGGAATAAGGAATGTGGGACAATAAGGTATGCAGAGCATGTAGGTATTGTCCACAACAAGTAAAATTAGAATGAAGGAATGTAAACAGAGATAGAACAATAAAAGATAGAATAATATGAATGTGGACAAGGATAAGACAATAGGGAGTGACCATCTATAAAACAATAGGGCCATGGCCGAGGATAATACAAGGACAGGAAGTCCCGAGGTGAGGCAGATTGAAGAATGAGGAGTGGATGTGGCGGGATTAATGGATGGTGATTGAGGTAAAGTGAATGAGAGATGGGGGCAAGGAATGTGGATGGTGGATGTGTCGAGCCGAAACCGGTATACCAAGTAACTTGCATGCAGCTTAGACATAGGGGCATGGATGTAGTCTGATTTACTTGGTTGGCACTGCCAAATTACCGGATACTCGGTACGTGCACTTGACATTGTGACTCCATTGGTTATTGGAGTTGTTAGGAGACTGGTTATTGGAGAGATTGGCAGCCGACCAGTTGGATGAGGTTAAAGTCAAACCTCAGTTGGAGTTTGCAAGGTTCTCATACTCTGTCAGGCCTCGGTACCACTGAAGGTATGGTCAGGAACTGGCCAAGTCCCACAGGCCAGTCGGGGTGGCTTGGCTTTAACGTACTTGTGCGTTGCACCCTGCCTCCTGTGCGTGCCACTAACTTGTAACAGAAAAGATACTCGAGAGGATGCCAAGGGTGTTGGCCCAAGTGAGGACTTCTGAACGGAAGGAGGAGAGCAGGAAGGCATAAACCTAGTTGATACTCAGACTGAGGAACTATGTACATGCATTCGCTACTTATATAGGCTGAGAGGTGGAATGTAGAATAAGGGTGGCATAAGACATGGAGAAAAGAATAAGGTATGGAGACCATGTGGAGGTATTGTCTACAGCAATCGAGAATAGAACAATACGAGAGTAAGATAATGAAATATGACCGATAATAAATGAGTAAGATTGTGGGAAAGAATAGAACAATAGGGGGTGGCCAAATATAAAACAATAGGGCTGCGACCGAGTGGCAACAAATAGTGAATGTCCTGAGGGTAAACGGGCAAGGGGAAGGATAGGGAGTGGAAGAATAATGAAGAATAGGAGGGTGGGGTAGGGATAATGAACCAGATGATGAACCAAGTGTACCAAGCCAAGACCGCACACTGTGAGGGATGATATGGGTAAGGGTCAGTTGGTTGGTACTGCCGAGTAAATCAGAGCATGGTACTGTGGTTGTGACATACTCTTTACATCCTCAATACCTGCTGTTAATTTCCAACACAAATTGCCAGAGCTTGGCAAGGGACTTGAAGTGGGGGAAGTGTAGGAGGCTGTCCTTTATTCATTTGGCCAACCCTTTGTATGCTGCATGAGTGAGAGTGGCATCATTCCACTGGGTATGAGTGGAAGCATAGGCAAAGTCAATAAAATACCATGTGGCTCTATGATGTTCCTTTATGACTATTTTTTCAAGTTCAATTTCTGCTTGTGCAGCATTATTGAACAGTCCAAAGATTACTTCAAGTTCTGAGCAAAAATATCTCCAGTTAGTGAGCCATGTAGGCTTAGGATAGATCTTGGTAGAGGAGGAGTACCTTGTCCTCCATCTCTCCTAGGAGGAGCCTCCTCAGCATCAATGGTATGAAGGGACCTTACATCCTCTGGTTGTTCTAAGAGTTGTCATCATTCCAAGATCATCTGTAGTTGGTTCATCAGGGGTCCTAGAATGGTGGGTTGCCTTATGGCATGTGAACTGGAATTAGTGGTTGTTAAGTCTGCATGTCAGGCGCTTAGCTAGATACCTCTAGAAGTATATCCAGTGATTCCAAATGGTTTCCGAAGGGTGTCTCGTCCTCCAGAGGCCAGGGGACTAGAGGTCACGGATTTCAGATGGAAAGTGTAGAGGGATGGAAAGCACCAGGGGTTAAGGACTGTTCTTGGTATTAGGTAGTTTGACTAGTTGTTCGAGTGGTTTGAGGTTGCAGGGACTGGCTTCAACTTATGTATTGCACCCTCCTCGATCGTCTGTCCCTAATTTTCGAAAGTCGGAAAGTTACCAGAACTGAATCGGAACTATGACGCAGAACTAAATCAATATTCATACTGGCAAATAGTCCAGTCGAATAGTGTCTTATATACATGTATCTATCCTTGTACTATCTTGTGCTGAGTAAAGACAAGGGGAGAAGGAAAATACAAGGGGCTAATGGGGGGGAAAACAAGGGGACAAGGTGCATGATGATCTTAATTATGTTGCGTGTGGAACCTTGATTTTCGGAGTCACGGAAAGGAGTTGGGTTCGGAAGTCATGGGTTTCTGAACGGAACCGCAGAAAGGTTGTTTGGGGAATGGTCTGAGTCGCGGTTCATAACAGTGGTCATATTAAATATGTTAATAACAAGATCAAGAGTGTGAGTCAGAAAATACTGTTAAGAATGCAAGCAGTGAGGCTCTTAGTTAAATCTTGGTGAGGTTGTAACTTCATGAGGTTCAGAGTAGGGCTTGGCTTCAGCTTATATACTGTACCATCCAGATCTTGTTGAATCTCTAACTTTAGAGGTCTGAGGTTCAGAGCTAAGTGGGGTTATTCTTAGTCTGACTACTGAATGACTAATTTACATGAATATTATATACTAAATACATATTGCAAATATTAGTCAGGATCAGTACTTGAGAACAAGGAGAACTACTAATTAGGAGGAGATCTCTGGTAGAAAGAACAAGGGGATCGAAAGTACAAGAGAGTGAGCAAACTTTGTGACAAAGCTACTGTGAGATCTAAGTGGGATCTTAATATACATCCATATTAGGAAAATAGAGAGTGAGGTTGAAACAGGTGGATGTAATAACTGAGTGGAAATGAGTGAGTGCTTAATAGAAGATTAAGGTTAGGCAAGCAAGGTTCAGACCGGTAAATTAGGGGTGCAGTTTCTGATAGAGGACTGAAGATAGGTGGCAGAAATGTAGTGGCAGAAAAGGCAGGAGAGCGGGGTTTACTGGAAAAGGGAATATAACCATATGCTTTGAGTGGGGTTCATCCAAAGAGGAATATATGACCACATGCTTCAAGCAGAAATAACGGCAGAGATGACTTTGGCAAGGTTATGACACTGAACATCCATAGATGTGAAATATATTAGTGCTATGTGATGGTTGGAGAGCATCATGTATGTCAATGGTGGTTCAATTGGATGTGCCCAAGTCAGACAGTAGGTGCATATAATCAGCTGTATCAGTGTCAAGCTTCTCAACAAAAGGCATGGGTCAGAGGTGGTTTAATTGGGTATGCCTGAGTCAGATGGTAGATGCACATACTTATTCATATTGATGTCAGGCTCCTTCTGTACAGCTCTTACATAATAAAATAAACTTACTATCTTGGACTTAAATAAAATTACTATTTCAAGGCTTTTAGAACCATAGGTTGGGCCTGAGTTATGGGTACTCTCAGCTTGACCCACATCCAAACCTGAGGACATCTGAACCTGTAACCCATGCTGTTCCCTATACTTTTCTCTAATATTTGTATGAGACAGGGAGTGTCTCAGGTTAATATTTGTATATTTCTAGAGAGAAACTGATATCTTGGCTTTGAGCTTGAAACTGACCGTGGTTCAATTTTCTGGTAAGTGGAGTTTCAATTTCAGGCCAAACCTTCCCATAGTGAGCAATTAAAGTTGAATTAGGGATAATAGAGGTATTAGGTATTGAAGGCAACTCTATTGGCAGAGTAAGCCTGCAACACTGTAAGTTCAGCAGAAGAGCCAAAGAAGCATAGGTAATACAAGTAAACTACTTCTAGTCTCTAGATCAGGCACAGAGTATGACTAATTGGGAGAACAATAAAGAACAATGGGTAGTTTACTTCAAATATTGTGTCAAGCATAACTTATATCTGCAACATTAGGGAGTATTGTGAAGGACCAGGACAGTGGGGAAAGGCCTATTAAGGAATATTTGAATGTAAAAGGCCAGATTTATTGAAGTGCTGATTATAAAAGATAAGATGTTACAAAGATGAGGCTTTATGTTTTTCTACTTTTGTACTTTTAAATTGTTTTTGTGTTTTTCTACCACTGCATTCCTACTACTGAGAGATCCTCAACAGGAGAAAGAGGGTACATGGAGAGCAGTGACATCAAGGAGCAGACTTGTGGATTGTAAGTCCTCTGCAAGTCAACCATTGTGTGTTCAGGCTCAAGGAAACCTAGTTTAAATACCTTATTGAGATGTTCCAGCACCATCCCTAATCAATTTGATTTAATTTATGTAAACTTTAATTTTTTGTACATGGCCGTATGAGAAATGCTGGGTTTGGAAGAAGTTGCCACTTTTATTTTTCCTTCCATGAAAAAATAAGAGGGAACGAGAAAAAATTCTCTATTTTTCATATCAATAAGAAATAAAAATTGAAAATTGAAAATTAAAATCCTGAACTCAAGGAGCCAAGGTGAATTATGTAATTGGTCTTGTATATGCCCAAACCGAGGAATGTTGGACTACTGCTCAATATCCCATAAAGGTATATCAATTTCGTCTTGTACCCCTCTTTGGACATCACATATATTTGGATTCAGGTGGTTTAATCCTCTGGGCTCGTTCCTTTACACCTGCGGCGAGACAGCTAGCAGCTTCTTCA